>UESW01002408.1:105083-227321 GCA_900491605.1 Calamus simplicifolius
ACGTCGTAGGAGCCATCCGGTTGTCCGACCATCGGATTGTGTGCCAAGATATATGGCTTGGTATTCTCGTATCACGCACTTGGTTGTCCACCCCCCAGAGAGCCGATCCAGCATATATGATCGTGCACGACCTGAAGATGTCGATGTTGATCTTGACGTTTACCGGCGGCGCTGTGAGGATGCCATCAGCATTGGTACCAACACTCTACATATGGGTCGGGTGGAGATTGCATCATTTGGGACCGACTACATGTACGATGTTGTGTCGCATATGGTTGATGTTTTGCAGGGTCAGCACATCTCGACTGTTGAGCCTGATGTGCCTAGACCTAGTCATGCGATACCTGATGTGCCTGGACCTAGTCATGCACGACCTGATGTTCCTGAATCTAGTCGGGCACCCCCCACAGCAGTATAGGCGTCGACGATGATGGGCTGGGGATTGATTGGGATTTGTATTACTTTTGCTTGTTACAAAGTCAACATTTTGTTATATGTAACATTCAAAGCAAATAAAATGAAATGAAAGTTTCAATTACATTTTTTTTATCTTATTGTCAAACATTCCATCCCGTGCCATCCCGTTTCATCCGTGCCATCCTGTGCCGGTGCGTGCCGGGCCGCTTGTATTAACACCGCACAATTATCGCGTAAATCGCATTGATTATATCTAAAATATAATGACATGGGTTATTGAAAAATATCAAAGGCCAATCAAAGGCGTGCCGTGCCAATAAAACGCGTGTCGGGCCAATATTACGCGTGGGCCATCAATTGGTGCCCCGTGCCGATCTGCGCACCACATGGCCCGGGACCCATATCCTCCTCCCCATTCCACACAACCACAAAGCCCCTTGCCGGCCTGTGCCGATGGCGTGCCGAATTTTATTAAAGATTTTGAAATAACTCAATAAATCACTCAATTTTATAAATATTGAAAAAATAATTTGAGTACCCTCTTGTCTGCGCACCCGATGGCCCGGGGCCCCATATCCTCCTCCCCATTCCACACAACCACAAAGCCCCGTGCCGAGTTCAACAACTGTTCGGTCTGACAGAGCTGAACAGAGGCAAAATGTTCAGCCCTGTGTCGCCGAACATATGGCCTCTGTTCGGCCCAATGTGGAATGGCTAAGGGAAATCTTTTTATGAATTGCTAAAAATATAATATATGAATTGCTAAGGGAAATCTTTTTCTTGTAATACCTATTTGTTGTCACATTCCCGTAGTGCCTATAATTGTCCGTCCACGCTGTGACAAATCTTTCCCTGTATTTGCTCAACCAGGTATCTGATACATATCGTAAGGCATATGGATACGAACTGAAATCTCTCTGAAGTGCACTCCAACGAACATTATAGTCATCTTCTGTGGCTGACAGGACAAGTATATTCCAACTCATTATAAACATATCCCATTCTCCTTTGTTTCAAATAATCTTTTGCATTGAGCCAGAACATTCCTACTAATATGCCATCTACATAACATATGTGAAGATGTAGGAAATACCCTCTTAATTGCATTCAATAGAGCCAATCTCTATCTGTGATTATCACCTCAGGCAAAACATCAGCATCCATGACACTGCGCAATCTATTTAATGCCCATGTATAGTTATTTTCCCGCTCAGAGTCCATGTATGCAAAAGCAACAGAAAATATGAGATTAGTTGATGTCACCCCCACAATCTCTAACAGAGGAAGACGATATCTATTCGTCTTGTATGTGCAATCCATAATCAATACACGAGGAATGCACGTAACAAATCTATACATCCAGGGTGTGCCCAAAACAAGTCACGCACCACGTCAGTACTACCGCAACTCCTATGCCACTCAATATATTTAGCCTCGGCTAATTTACCAAGAAGATGTTGCATCTGTGATCTCCCTGCTTTCTCTAAAACCTTACACCTCTGGCGTGCATTGTAGATCGTCTTCATTGTCGTAACATTGTGGGCATCCCTTTGCTTCAATGTGGACAATATATCCTTTGGCCGAACCAAAGTTTTCGACATATCCACTAACAATGAAGTCTCCTCCCTAGATAATCTTCCAGCATATGAGTGTCCCTCGAAATGCTTCGCAGACGGATGATTGTGCACTCCACAAATAACCTTCAAAATCCAATCATCCACAGTGTCCAATTTCCTTCCTCTTAATAAAAATGGGCATCCACACTTCTTTGTACCACTAGCCCTCTTCTTTGATCCCTTTTCCTTTTCCTTTCCGCTTGTGCTTTTGTGCTTACCACTCCTTTCGCAACCTAACTTGATTCTTGGTTTCCTAACATTGCTTCCCGAATCAGATGTTTTAATTACAATAACTAATCCGTTCCTCCTCCCAGCTTCCTGACACCAACTACACAATTCTTCTCTACTCTTGAATATCTACACATTAAATAGTATAATTTAGCAAGTATAGTATACAATTAAAACAAGTCAGAAACAATTGCAATCAAACTTATCATACTTCGTAAGTTGTAAATTCATTTGTGTAATCCATAACACAATCTGAGCCAATTTTTCTTGATTCGGTTGACGCATCATCCTACAAGGATAAAATATTATGTTAAATTTATATTTGGAACATAATGGTTTCGTTCGGCTAAGTATGGACGAACGGAATAGAAATGTTTGGTCTGCCCTGGCCGACCAGAATGCTTTCGTTCGGCCACACTGGGCTGAACGAAATCATTATGTTCGGCATAACCTAGCCGAACAGAATGCATCTGTTTGGCCAGGTTAAGCCGAACATAATGTTTCGGTTCGGCCTGGGAAGGCTGAACATTTCTATTCCGTTCGGCCCTGGTAGGCCGAACGGAACGCGATCCGGGAAAAAAAAAAGATGATACATTTTTTAAAAACGAACCTTATCGTCACCGTCGCCTTCCCAGATTACTAGTTGCTTCTCCATTGTTGAAATGAGAGCTACAAACCTTGTCTAGACCCTGATTTCAGAGAGAATCGTTGAGAGAGGGGGAGGAAGGGAGATGGCTGTGGCTGGGAGAGGAGTTTTGAAATTTTATTAGGGGTTTTGATCAGGTGGGTGTAGAGAGAATAAGCAGGGTAGAAAAGTAATTACATCTTAGGGTATTTTAGGTATTCTAATTTTAAGTAAGTATGGGTGTGGAGAGTATATTTGGGGTGCCAATAGAATTTCCCCATCATTCTGGAGGATTCTAAAAGATCTGTTCTGATGTCAAACAAATCATATAATAGAAAAAACTCAAGTTCAACTCCTGTAGGCAATGCCAGTCTGAATAGAACTCTGGAAGAACGATTGCGGAAGAGAACTAGTTTCAGCTGTAGAATATCATTGACAAGAGCACAAGCCAGTTTCTAAGTGCATAAAAAACATACATGGAGTAAACGCTTAGAAAGTCAGCAAAAACTACAGAAAGAAAGGGCATGAAGCAATGGTCCAAACTCACAATGCTTCACATTTACTGATGGGGCCAGTTGACCCCATAAAAAATAAAATTTTTTGGACGGTCCCAAAGGCTGATAGACTCCAGCGCCAGCCTCCAGCGCTGGCCAAAGGCCGACAGACTCTAGCGCCAGCCTCCAGCGATAGCTAATGGCCGACGGACTCCAACGCCAGCCTCCAGCGATAGCCAAAGGCCGACAGACTCTAGCGTCGAACTCCAGCGACGGCCTCCAGCGTTGGACTCCAGCGCCAGCCTCCAGCGCTGGCCAAAGGCCGATAGACTCCAGCGCCAACCGCCAGCGCCGGCCACCAGCGTCGGCCTCCAGCGTCGTCACATCAAAGGCCGACACCTGCCAAGACCGGCGTCTCCAAGCTAGCCGGCCCCGGCACATTTCTAGCCGGTCCCGGTGTCTCCAAGCCAGGCGGCCCCGGCACATTCCCAGCCGGCCACGGCGTGTCCAAGCTAGCCGGCCCCGGCACATTCCTAGCCGGCCCCGGCCTCTCCAAGCCAGGCGGCCCCGGCACATTCCTAGCCGGCCCCGGCATCTCCAAGCCAGGCGGACCCGGCACATTCCCAGCCGGCCACGGCGTATCCAAGCTAGCCGGCCCCGGCACATTCCCAGCCGGCCACGGCGTGTCCAAGCTAGCCGGCCCCGGCACATTCCTAGCCGGCCCCGGCCTCTCCAAGCTAGGTGGCCCCGGCACATTCCTAGCCGGCCCCGGCGTCTCCAAGCCAGGCGGCCCCGGCACATTCTTAGCCGGCCCCGACGTGTCCAAGCTAGCCGGCCCCGGCACATTCTAGCCGGCCCCGGCCTCTCCAAGCCAGGCGGCCCCGGCACATTCCTAGCCGACCCCGACGTCTCCAAGCTAGGCGGCCCCGACACATTCCCAGCCGGCCACGGCGTGTCCAAGCTAGCCGGCCTTGGCACACTCCTAGCCGACCCGACCTCTCCAAGCCAGGCGGCCCCGGCACATTCCTAGCCGGCCCCGGCGTCTCCAAGCCAGGCGGCCCGGCACATTCCTAGCCGGCCCCGGCGTGTCCAAGCAAGGCGGCCCCGGCACATTCCTAGCCGGCCCTAGCGTCTCCAGTCCCGCCGAGTCGGCCAAGGCCGTCCTCGGCCGATCCGACCCGGCCCCGGCGTCTCCAGTGCCGCCGAGTCGGCCAAGGCCATCCCCGGCCGGCCCGACTCGGCCCCGGCGTCTCCAGTCCCGCCGAGTCGGCCAAGGCCATCCCCGGCCAGCCCGACTCGGCCCCGTCGTCTCCAATCCCGCCGAGTCGGCCAAGGCCATCCCCGGCCGGCCGACTCGGCCCCGTCGTCTCCAAGTCCGCCAATTCGGCCCCGCCCCGGCACTGCCTTGCCGGCTGGATGGGCCCCAGCCATCTCAGGTCGACCCAGCTCGGCCCTGACAAGACGGGACCCCTCGGTTCCCGCCAGATCAGCCCGGCGGTTCAAAAAACCACCTCTCTGACGCGCCGCCCGACAACGTCAGACGCACGACGTGCGCCGCCCAACAGCCCAGCTGCTGATGGGACGTAACCCACCAACCAGCCCAGATTCACGCAACGGCTCAGCAGACCTTCTGACTTCACGAAAACCCACGTGACGGTGCCAGCGCCAACCCCTATAAAAGGGTAAATTACGTTGAGAACCGGGTAACGCACATTTGTAACACTCATTTTTACACACTTGATGCCCTAACTCTCAAAGGGACTACCTGATCCTTCTGAGACCTCTCCCTCCTCGAGAGCTCTCTCGAGCTCCTTCTCTACTGTGACCTCTGTCACTAACTTGGGCATCGGAGGGTCCCACCGGAGAACCCTCTCCGGTCTTGGGACTTCTTTGCAGGCAACCCGGCGAAGAAGAAGAGCTTCCGTTCCCGACGTCCAGGAGGGGTGATCGAGCGTCATCAGATTGGCGCGCCAGGAAGGGGGGGTGTATAAGAAAAGTAGCGAGCATCTTCCCTGAGCTACACCTTCCATCCCCTCTCTTCTCCTAGAAGCCATGGTGGTGACACGAGCCCAGGACGCCTCCGTCAGCTGCCCGGCGGGGCTCCCCCCGCCAGCTAGACAGCAGGAGGCCAATCCCCCTGCTACCAGCCCTCCGGTTGCCGGCCCGCCGCCGGACGCCGCCCTCCAAACAGCGGAGCGGCTGGCAACCCTCTCCCAGCAAGTTCAGAATCTCACTGCTATGGTCCACGGACTCCAGCAGCAGCAGTCCGTGGCCACCCAGCACCAGACTGCTCCCCCCGCCAGCCAGCAGTCGGCGAGGGGAGGCTCCCCCCGCCGGGGGACCGGCCGACGTCAAGCTTCCCCCAGGAAGCCTCGCCGCGAGCCCTCCAAGCGGCCACGGTCCCCTGGCCACGGCCCCAGCGAGCTTCCTCCCAAGCCACATCATCACAAAGAACCCAGGCGGAAGTCCCGACTTCCGTCTCCATCTTCTGCTTCCTCTTTTTCTTCTTCCTCCGAGCCATCCCGGAGGGCTCCGACGATCAACCGCCAGGCGAGGAACGCCTGGATGAGTACAACCGGCGCCTCGACGAGCTCGCCAGGAAGATCAACCACCAGCCGGAGGAAGAGTTTGATACTCGTCCTCCTTACTCCCGCCGCATACTGGAGGAACCGGTTCCCTCCAGGTTCCGCTTCCCCCAGGTGGACCCGTACGACGACCGACCCTCTCGACCACCTCGAGAGCTACAAGGCTATGATGCAAGTCCAGGGCGCCTCAGACGCCCTTCTCTGCAAGGCCTTCCCTGCAACCCTACGGAAGGCCGCCCGTGCGTGGCATTCACGCCTGTCCCCCCACAGCATAGACTCCTTCCGGGAGCTGGAGAGGGCATTCCTGGCCCACTTTGATGCCTGTCGCCGGATCCCAAGGGTGGCAGACAGCCTCTTCTCCGTCCGCCAGAAGGAAGGAGAGTCCCTGCGGGACTTTGTGTCCCGATTCAAACCGCCGCCCTCGAGGTCTACCATCTCGATGATGCGGTGGCCACCCTGGCGCTGAAGCGGGGACTCCTTCCGTCCCGCTTCACCTTTTCCCTGGACAAGAAGCCCCCGAGCTCTTACTCCGACCTCCTCCTCCGGGCCCAGAAGTACATCCGGGCAGATGAAGCCGACCTCACTCGCCGGGAGTCTTCGAAGGGCTCCAGCCACAAATCCGCTCGCCCTGAGCCGAGTGGACCTCCTCGCCATCGCCGATCCGACCCCCCTCGCCGGTCCGACAACAGGCGTCGGAGCCCTATCCCCGACGAGGGTAAGCTCACTCCTCTCCTCGCCCCCCGATCCCACATCCTGATGGAGATCGAGGGCGAGCCCTACCTTCAACGTCCTCCCCCCATGAAGAAGGGTGTATCCCGCGACAGAAGCCGCTACTGTCGATTCCACCGGGACTACGGCCACGACACCGACAGCTGCTACAGTTTGAAACGGGCTATCGAGGAGCTCATCCAACGGGGCTACCTCGGCAAGTACGTGCAGAAGATGCCACAGCCACTGCCGGCCATCATGGGGCCTCCACCAGCTCAAGCCGCCGTCGACAACACCCCCACAGAGCGACTGTCGGGATGGTGTCCTGGGGGTCAGCCTCTGTGCCCAAGCGGCAGAGGGGGGAGGATGCTCCAAATAATGTAATGCCCCGGGGGGAGACGGCTGTAATGGAGAATGTAAACAATGAAGTAGTCGTCGCTATGACGATCGCCAAACACCTGTAAAAAGGATTTTAGTTGATAGTGGCAGCTCAGCTGACATCCTTACTTACGACGCCTTTGTTCGGATGGGTTTATCTGTTGACTCCCTTCAGCCCGTGGAGACCCCGCTAGTCGGATTTCCCGGAGATTCTGTGAGGGTCGAGGGCGAAATATCCTTGCCCGTGACGGCCGGAACCCCGCCATGCCAAAGCACCGTGATCATGAAATTCCTAGTCGTGAGGGTCCCTTTGGCATACAACGCCATTCTTGGGCGTCCCGGCCTGAATCTTTTGGATGCGGTTATCTCCACCGACGTCTACTGGTGCAGTTCCCCACCAGCGAGGGAGTTGGAGAAATGCGCGGGGTGATAAGCCCGGTCTTACCTTGCTATCATGCGGCGTCGAGCCCTCTGGAGGCCGACCCGGCCCTGGAGGCGTCTGACCCTAGAGATTCCGCCAAAGGAGGGGAGCCCGCCGAGCACCTCCTGACTTTCCCTCCAATGATGACCCAACAAGGACCGTCCGTGTGGGCGGACTCCTTCCCTTGGAAGACCAGGAGCGCCTCTTAGCTTTCCTGCGGGCTAACTCGGACGTATTCGCCTGGTCAGCGTCGACATGCCCGGCATCCCTCCGGAAGTCATCACCCACAAGCTTAACATCGACCCGTGCCACCGTCCAATCCGTCAAAAGAAGAGGAGCATTGCCCCCGACCGACAAAGGGCGATTGATGAAGAAGTCAACAAGCTAATCAGCGCCGGCCACATCCGGGAGGCGCACTACCCGAGCTGGCTGGCCAACGTAGTCATGGTGCGCAAGGCAAACGGGAGCTGAGGATATGTATAGACTTCACTGACCTCAACAAGGCGTGCCCAAAAGACAGCTTTCCCTTGCCAAGAATTGACCAGCTGGTCGATTCCACCTCTGGTCACAAGCTTCTCAGCTTCATGGACGCCTTCTCCGGATATAATCAGATAAGGATTGACCCCAGCGACGAGGAGCACACCTCCTTCGTGACAGAGAAAGGCATTTACTGTTACAAGGTGATGCCTTTCGCCTCAAGAATGCGGGAGCAACCTATCAACGGCTGATGAACAAGGTGTTCCAGGACCAGCTCGGCCGAAACATGGAAGTCTATGTGGACGACATGCTGACGAAGAGCACCCGTGCTGCCGACCACATCTCTGACCTGAAAGAAACTTTTAACAACCTCCGTCGCTTCCAAGTCAAGCTGAACCCTAAGAAGTGTGCTTTTGGGGTCACGGCAGGTAAATTTCTGGGCTTTATGGTGACCCAGCACGGAATCGAGGCGAACCCAGAGAAGATCAGCGCCATACTTGACATGAGGCCGCCGTCCAACAAGAAGGAAGTGCAACGGCTAACGGGAAGGATAGCGGCGCTGAGTCGTTTCCTCTCTAGATCGGCAGAGAGGTGCTTGCCTTTCTTCAAGGCCCTGCGGAAGGTGAACGGTTTCACATGGACGGACGACTGCCAGGAAGCTTTCGACGGCTTAAAGGCGTTCCTGTCCTCCCCATCGCTCCTCTCCAAGCCAGGAGACGGGGAGAGTCTTTTCCTTTACTTAGCCGCCTCCTTAGAAGCCGTCAGCTCAGTCCTGGTACGCCTTGACGCTGACGGAACCCAAAGGCCAATCTACTACGTGAGCAAGGTCCTGCACGACGCCGAGGTCAGGTATTCCAAAACGAGAAAGTCATTTTCGCCTTGATAGTTTCTGCCCGGCGTCTTCGCCCATATTTCCAAGCCCATCCTATCGTGGTGCTCACGGACCAACCTCTCCGAGCCATCCTGGCCCGTCCGGATACTTCGGGTCGACTCGCCAAATGGGCCATCAAGCTGGGGGAATTCGACATCTCTTTCCAAGCACGCCTTGAAGTCCCAGGTCCTGGCCGACTTCCTGGTCGAGTGCACCTGGGCGGAAGAAGATCTCAAGGAGGTCCCTGGGGAGCAGCCCAGGCCCGAGCCGAGAGATGATGGAAAGACCTGGATCCTCCATGTGGACGGCGCATCGAATTCTCAAGGGAGTGGCACCGGCCTCATTCTTGTCGGGCCGGAAGGAGAAAGAACCGAGTGCACCCTGAGATTTCTTTTTGAAGCCACCAACAACCAGACGGAGTACGAGGCCCTGCTGGCCAGGTTAAGATTAGCCCAGGAGGTTGGAGCAAAGCACCTCAGAGCCTACACGGACTCGCAACTCGTCTCCGGGCAAATCAACGGAGTATGAGGCGCGCGACCCCGTCATGGCGCAATATCTGAAAAAGGTTCAACTCTTGACCTCCTCACTGCCTTACTTCAGCATTAGTTACATCCCCCGAAGCGAAAACGCAAGGGCCGACGTCCTCTCTCGACTGGCTACCTCCGCCGACGGCCTGACAAGGGACGCCTACATCGAATATCTAGAAAGGCCCAGTATAGAGGGCGGGGAGGAAGTCCTCCCGCTCACCCCGGAACCTACATGGATGGACGCCTATGTCCGCTATCTCACCGACGGCACCCTCCCTGACGACCGCAACGAAGCCAGATTGCTCAAGTGGAGGGCCTCCAAGTTCATCCTCCTCGACGGACGCCTATACAGAAGGTCATTCTCCTACCCGTTGCTTAAGTGCGTAGGCCCCGCCGACGCCGACTACATCCTCAGAGAAATCCACGAGGGCATTTGCGGGAATCATCTGGGGGGCAGATCCTTAGCCCAGAAGGCTCTCCGTCAGGGGTACTTCTGGCTCACTATGAAGGAGGACGCGGCCAAGCTAGTTCAAAGGTGTGACGGCTGCCAGCGCCATGCGCACATCCAGCGTCAGCCGCCTGCCCCGCTGAGCCCACTCTCGGCTCCGTGGCCCTTCGCCCAGTGGGGAATGGATATCCTTGGACCGTTCCCCCCAGCTTCAGGACAGCGGAGATTCTTGCTGGTCGCCATCGACTACTTCACCAAGTGGGTCGAGGTCGAAGCGTTGGCCAAAATCACGGAGAGCAAAGTTAAGACTTTCTTCTGGAAGTCGATCATATGCCGCTTTGGCTTGCCTCACACCCTCGTCACGGACAACGGTCGCCAGTTCAACAACGAGGCATTCAAAACCTTCTGCGAGGAGCTAGGCATTCGCCACCGATTCACCTCCATCGGCCACCCCCAGACCAACGGGAGGCTGAGGTCATGAACCGCACCATCCTCAGAGGGCTTAGGACTCGCCTAGATGGCTCCAAAGGACGCTGGGTAGAAGAGCTCCCCAGTGTGATATGGGCTTACCACACAACGCCCAGAGCCCCGACGAGCGAAACTCCTTTCAGCCTCTCCTTCGGATCCGAGGCCGTCATCCCCGTCGAGATCGGATTGCCCAGTCCACGTGTGGAGTCCTTCAGTGAGGAAGGCAACCCCACGCTGATTCGGGCCAACCTAGACTTCATCGACGAGGCGCATGACAGGGCGAGACTGCACATGGCGACCTTTCGTCAGCGAGCGGCTAAGTACTACAACGCCCGGGTTCGTCCCAAGGTTTTTCGCCGCGGAGACTTGGTACTACGAAAGGCCGAGGTATCAAAGCCTACCGAGGGGGGCAAGCTATCCCCCAACTGGGAAGGTCCCTACCGTGTCGCCGAGGCGTTCCACCGGGGGGCATACAAAGAAGAGCTTGACGGGAAGCCCATTCCATGTACCTGAATGCGGACAACCTCCGCCGATATTATCAATGATGTACTCCCAGAGGCATAAGTAATAAAGAAAAAGGTCCTTTTGGCGACACAGTTTGTCTTCCCTTGCGCAAGTCTCTCAGAAGGAGCTCACTGACATCGCGGCCCACGGGACACCACTCGGCCCCGGCACGATGGTGCCCCCAAGTTGGTTAAGTCCCTAAAGGCTCCGTACCCGGCTGAGTCGCCGCTTGGGCGAAACACAAACCCCCAGGCTGGTTCGAAAGGAGCTCACTGGCATCGCGGCCCACGGGACACCACTCGGCCCCGGCACGGCGGTGCCCCCGAGTTGGTTAGGTCCCTAAAGGCTCCGTACCCGGCTGAGTCGCCACTTGGGCAGAACACAAACCCCCAGGCTGGTTCGAAAGGAGCTCACTGGCATCGCGGCCCACGGGACACCACTCGGCCCCGGCACGGCGGTGCCCCCGAGTTGGTTAAGTCCCTAAAGGCTCCGTACCCGGCTGAGTCGCCACTTGGGCGGAACACAAACCCCCAGGCTGGTTCAAAATGAGCTCACTGGCATCGCGGCCCATGGGACACCACTCGGCCCCGGCACGGCGGTGCCCCCGAGTTGGTTAGGTCCCTAAAGGCTCCGTACCCGGCTGAGTCGCCACTTGGGCGGAACACAAACCCCCAGGCTGGTTCGAAAGGAGCTCACTGCATCGCGGCCCACGGGACACTACTCGGCCCCAGCACGGTGATGCCCCTGAGTCGGTTAAGTCCCTAAAGGCTCCGTACCCGGCTGAGTCGCCACTTGGGAGGAACACAAACCCCAAGGTTGGTTCAAAAGGAGCTCATTGGCATCGCGGCCCACGGGACACACTCGGCCCCGGCACGGCGGTGCCCCCGAGTCGGTTAAGTCCCTAAAGGCTCCGTACCCGGCAGAGTCACCACTTGGGCGGAACACAAACCCCCAGGCTGGTTCAAAAGGAGCTCACTGGCATCGCGGCCCACGGGACACTACTCGGCCCCGGCACGGCGGTGCCTCCGAGTCGGTTAAGACCCTAAAGGCTCCATATCCGGCTGAGTCGCCCCTCGCAGCGGTTCCACACCCCCGAGGCGGTTCAAAAGGAACCTGACGACGCCCCGCTCTCAGGTCACCCTCCGGGGTTCACTCCCGGACCCCGCATTGGGGAAGGATTACTGGCCTCCCTCAGCTAGCCAAAGAAAGCATGCAGACGTCCATCCAAGGCAGCGCAAGATGCCAAGGTAAAAGTTCTACACTCCTTTTGCTCAGCCGATGCGGGGCACGCAAGCTCAAGGAGTGTGGGGGGCATTTGATGGGGCCAGTTGACCCCATGAAAAATAAAATTTTTTGGACGGCCCCAAAGGCCGATAGACTCCAGCGCCAGCCTCCAGCGCTGGCCGCCAGCGTCGGCCTCCAGCGTCGGCCTCCAGCGCCAGCCTCCAGCGCTGGCCAAAGGCCGACGAACTCCAGCGCCAGCCTCCAGCGATAGCCAAAGGCCGACAGACTCTAGCGTCGGACTCCAGCATCGGCGTCCAGCCTCCAGCGCTGGCCAAAGGCCGATAGACACCAGCGCCGCCGCCAGCGTCGGCCTCCAGCGTCGTCACATCAAAGGCCGACACCTGCCAAGACCGGCGTCTCCAAGCTAGCCGGCCCCGGCACATTCCTAGCCGGCCCCGGCGTCTCCAAGCCAGGCGGCCCCGGCACATTCCCAGCCGGCCACGGCGTGTCCAAGCTAGCCGGCCCCGACACATTCCTAGCTGGCCCCGGCCTCTCCAAGCCAGGCGGCCCCGGCACATTCCTAGCTGGCCCCGGCGTCTCCAAGCCAGGCGGCCCCGGCACATTCCCAGCCGGCCACGGCGTGTCCAAGCTAGCCGGCCCCGGCACATTCCTAGCCGGCCCCGGCCTCTCCAAGCTAGGCGGCCCCGGCACATTCCTAGCCGGCCCCGGCGTCTCCAAGCCAGGCGGCCTCGGCACATTCCCAGCCGGTCACGGCGTGTCCAAGCTAGCCGGCCCCGACACATTCCTAGCCGGCCCCGGCCTCTCCAAGCCAGGCGGCCCCGGCACATTCTTAGCCGGCCCCGGCGTGTCCAAGCTAGCCGGCCCCGGCACATTCCTAGCCGGCCCCGGCATCTCCAAGCCAGGCGGCCCCGGTACATTCCTAGCCGGCCACGGCGTGTCCAAGCTAGCCGGCCCCGACACACTCCTAGCCGGCCCCAACCTCTCCAAGCCAGGCGGCCCCGGCACATTCCTAGCCGGCCCCGGCGTCTCCAAGCCAGGCGGTCCCGGCACATTCCTAGCCGGCCCCGGCGTGTCCAAGCAAGGCGGCCCCGGCACATTCCTAGCCGGCCCTGGCATCTCCAGTCCCGCAGAGTCGGCCAAGGCCGTCTCCGGCCGGTCCGACCCGGCCCCGACGTCTCCAGTCCCGCCGAGTCGGCCAAGGCCGTCCCCGGCCGGTCCGACCCGGCCCCGGCGTCTCCAGTGCCGCCGAGTCGGCCAAGGCCGTCCCCGGCCGGCCCGACTCGGCCCCGTCGTCTCCAAGTCCGCTGATTCGGCCCCGCCCCGGCACTGCCTTGCCGGCTGGATGGGCCCCAGCCATCTCAGGTCGACCCAGCTCGGCCTTGACAAGACGGAACCCCCCGGTTCCCGCCAGATCAACCCTGGCGGTTCAAAAAACCACCTCTCTGACGTGCGCCGCCCGACAACATCAGACGCACGACGTGCGCCGCCCAACAGCCCAGCTGCTGATGGGACGTAACCCACCAACCAGCCCAGATTCACGCAACGGCTCAGCAGACCTTCTGACTTCACGAAAACCCACGTGACGGTGCCAGCGCCAACCCCTATAAAAGGGTAAATTACGTCGAGAACCGGGTAACGCACATTTTTAACACTCATTTTTACACACTTGATGCCCTAACTCTCAAAGGGACTACCTGATCCTTCTGAGACCTCTCCCTCCTCGAGAGCTCTCTCGAGCTCCTTCTCTACTATGACCTCTGTCACTAACTTGGGCGTCGGAGGGTCCCACCGGAGAACCCTCTCCGGTCTTGGGACTTCTTTGCAGGCAACCCGGCGAAGAAGAAGAGCTTCCGTTCCCGACGTCCAGGAGGGGTGATCGAGCGTCATCATTTACAATTCTATATCACATGTAGGCATCAATAAATTTAGACAGACTAAATTCACCGCTGACTAAATTACAAAATGAGAAATTTTCATCACTCATCAATAGCTAATGAGTAGTGCAATCAACAAATCCAAGGAGATTATATATCTGTAACAACGTATAGAATATATAGACAACCATTCGTGAAGAACAAGGAAAAAAGAAGGGAAAACAGTGATGATTGGATGATTAAAACTCCATGAGAATCCACGATTCAATTTCTAATTGTTAGTAGAATTAACAGCTAGTCAAAGGAGCAGAAATGGTAGATTCCAAGGCTGATTTGGTGCACAGAAATGGCAGATTCTAAGGCTGATTTGATATGCAGATATGACAGATTTCAAGACTGATTTGGCAAGCCAAAGGGACCAGTTAAGCGGGAGTTTTGAATTTGAATTTTGAAATTTAAATTGGCCAACTAAGGGCGCATCAAAGAGAGAGTTGTTTAGGCAGAAAATCAGCCCATCATTGCCATAAGTGTAGAGTATATTGTATATATGCATAGAATTGATAGACGTTTATTCTTACGTTACATAATCATGTGTATCTTGTGTAATGGCTGATATTTAGCCTTGTAATTAGTCCGACAGCTTTTATATAAAGTGAATAATCCTCACAAGAAGGGTATTGAGAACAAAACCTAAATTTGACATGATATCAGAGCCACAAATTATTTTCGTGGTTTTCTCTTGGCTTGTCTGAATTCTTAATTTCTTGTTTCATTTTTTGAGGGTTGCTTGGTGACTGTCGGCTCTTGATTTTCTATTGCTTGGTAGATGTCGACAGGTTCTGAAGAGTAACTGTTGTGATTTCTCTGCTCTGTTAATTTTTTATTATTATGACTGGAGAAAATTTTATTATTCGCCTTAATGGCAAGAACTACACCAGTTGGGAATTCTAGTTCAGGATGTTTATGAAAGGGAAGGAGTTATGGGGTCATTTGGATGGGTCTTCTAAGGCTCCAACTGATTCCAAGGAGCTTAGTTTATGGGAAAGCAAGGATGCTAAAATTGCTTCCTGGCTACTCAGCTCTGTTGAACCTCATATGGTCAACAATCTTCGTGGGTTCACTACTGCTAAGGCAATGTGGGATTACCTTCGGCAAATTTATTATCAAAATAATTCTGTCCGAAAGTTTCAATTGGAGTTAGACCTTGGAAACTATCGTTAGGAGAATCTTTCTATTGAGCAATTTTATTCTGGTTTTATTAATTTATGGAGTGATTATTCTAGATTGGTGCATTCTCAGGTTCCCAAAGAAGCTTTGGCAGCACAACAAGCGGTTCATTCTGAGAGCCAGCAGGATCAATTCTTGATGAAGCTCAGACCCCAGTTTGAAAGTGCATGAGTTGGGTTAATCAATCGCACACCTGTCCCCTATTTGGAGGATTGCTTGGATGAACTCTTGCGTGAAGAACAGCATCTTGCCTCACAGCTTGGCCTTGATCAAAACACTGGTAGTTCTGAGATGGTTAATATGGCATACGTTGCTCAAGGCAAAGGACGATCTAGATCTCCACCACAATGTTATAGTTGCAAGGAAATTGGGCATATTGCCAAATATTACAGCAAGAAATTCTATAATTATTGCAAGAAGAGGGTCATATCCTTAAGGATTGTCGTGTACGCCCTCAGAATAAATCTGCTCATGCTTTTCATCATACTGATGTTCAGTCCACTTTTGTGCCTGTGTCTTCCACTCTACCCACAGTTCCAAGTTCTTCTTCCAACATTACGCCCGAGCAGGTTCAACAGATGATTATTTCTGCCCTTTCTGCTCTTGGTCTTCAAGGCAAGAAACACCTCATTCCTTCTCCTTGGTTAATTGACTCTGCGACTTCCAATCACATGACTGAAAGTTTGGCAGCTTTACAAGATGTTCTTAAGTATGATGGTCAGTAACATATTCAGATTGCAGATGGCAGTACTCTTCCCATTAATGCGGTTGAAAATCTGGGGTCTTCCTTTACTGATATTTTTGTGTCTCCTAATTTATCTACCAATCTCATTTCTGTTGGACAATTAGTAGAAGATAATTGTTCTATTCATTTTGATTGTTCTAGTTGTCGTGTGCAGGATCAAGCATCGGGACAGGCGATAGCGAAGGGGCCTAAAATGGGACGTCTTTTTCCTCTTCAGTCGTTTTTCATTCCTCGTTTAATTTTTGTTAGTTGTTCTGCTATTGCTAATAATAATAGCCATCTTTGGCATAAGAAGTTGGGTCATCCCAACTCTATAATTTTGACACATCTTATGAAACATGGTTATTTGAGTAATACAAATGAGTTTTCTTCCTTGCCTTTTGATTGTGCTCCTTGTAAACTAGGCAAAAGCAAATCTTTACCTTTTCCTTTGCAAGATAGTTGTGCTTCTACATGCTTTGATATTATTCATTCTGATGTTTGGGGTATGAGTCATGTTCTTTCTCATGCTCAATACCGATATTTTGTGACATTTATTTATGATTACAGTCGTTTCACGTGGGTCTATTTTCTTCGTTCTAAAGCTGATGTTTTCAACCTTCAAAACTTTTGTTGCCTATGTAGAAACTCAATTTTCTACCTGTATTAAGATCTTTCGCTCAGATTCTGGGGAGAATACATGTCTCATGATTTTCAATCTTTTCTCCAACAGAAGGGTATTCTTTCTCAACATTTGTGTCCTTACACCCCTCAACAAAATGGCATCGCCGAGCGTAAGAATAGACATCTTTTAGTTGTTGTTCGTACATTGATGCTTAAATCTTCTATACCTTCTAGATTTTGGGTAGAAGCATTATCTATAGCTGTATATTTGATTAATCGTCTACCTTCTCCTACCTTGCATCTTGATTCTTCATATTCTCGTTTGTTTGGTGTTTCTCCTGATTATAATTCTTTACATGTATTTGGTTGCATTTGTTTTATTCATTTACCTCCCATTGAACGTCACAAGCTTTCTGCCCAATCTGTTCAGTGTGCTTTTTTTGGTTATAGTAACTCTCATAAAGGATTTGTGTGTTATGATGCGGATGCTAACAAGCTTCGTATTTCTCATAATGTGATTTTTTTTAAAATCAATATTTCTTTCCGTCCGGTACTAATCTTGTTTCTCCCTCTATTTCACTTCCTGCATTTGATGATGTCTCTCGTGCTCCTTCTAAGCCCGATATCATGTATCAGCGACGTCGCCCACTGCCTCTTCCTTCCTCTGAACCGCCACATGATCCTGTCTTGCATGAACCCCGACGATCTACTAGGATTTCCCGGCCCCCAAATTGGTATGGTTTTTCTTCTTCGGCTCTTCAGGCTACTCTTGATACTACTTTTGTGCCTAAGTCTTATTCTCAGGCTTCTACTCAAGAGTGTTGGCGCCAAGCTATGCAGAATGAAATTCAGGCTCTTCAGGACAATTACACTTGGGACATCGTCCCTTGTCCTGCTGGAGTTAAACTTATTGGGTGTAAATGGGTCTACACCATCAAGCTACATGCTGATGGCTCTATTGAAAGACATAAAGCTCGTCTAGTGGCACTCGGGAATAGACAGGAGTATGGGCTTAATTATGAGGAAACATTCACTCCCGTTGCCAAAATGACTACTGCCCGCACTATCATGGCCATTGCTGTTTCGAAAGGATGGTTGCTTCACCAGATGGATATGAAGAATGCATTTCTACATGGTGATCTGAAGGAAGAAATATTTATGTCTCCTCCTCCTGGCTTGTTTCCTTCCTCTTCTGTTGAGGTTTGTCGCTTAAAGCCGTCTCTGTATGTTTGAAGCAGGCACCGCGGGCATGGTTTGAGAAGTTTCGTACTACTCTACTGGATTTCACTTTTTCTCAAAGTCAGTATGACTCCTCTCTCTTCTTTTGCAAGACTAGCCTTGGGATTGTTATACTTCTTGTGTATGTCGATGATATTGTGATTACTAGATCTGATCTCCAGTTAATTGAGCAGCTCCAACAGCGTCTCAAATCTTTATTTCATATAAAAGATCTTGATCCACTAGGTATTTTCTTGGACTGAAGGTTCACCATTGCCCAAATGGCATGCTCTTACATCAGCATAAGTACACCCAAGAACTTCTTTCTTTAGCAGGCTTTCAAAACGAAATTTGGTTCTTACACCTATGGAGGTCAATTTGAAATTACGTCAGACGGATGGTGATCTCTTATCTGATCCTTCAATGTATCGACAGCTGGTGGGCAGTTTGAATTATTTGACCATTACTCGACCTGATATTTCATTTGTTGTTCAACAGGTCAGTCAGTTTATGCAGGCTCCATGCCAGACACATTTGGCCGCTGTCCGTCATCTTCTTCGATATCTCAAAGGGACATCTGGTTGTGGCTTATTTTTTTCCTCCGAGAATTCTTTACAGTTGAAGGGTTTTAGTGATGCCGACTGGGCTGGTTGTGCAGATACTCGTCGTTCTGTTATGGGTTGGTATATGTTTCTTGGCAACGCCCTCATTTCTTGAAAGAGTAAGAAGCAGGCTCGTGTATCGAAGTCATCCACCGAGTCTGAATATCGAGCTATATCGTCTGCTTGTTCTAAAATTATATGGCTTCGAGGGTTGTTAGGCGAACTTAGTGTTCCACAGCTTACTCCTACTCCTCTTCATGTTGATAATACCAGTGCTATTCAGATTGCTGCAATCCTGTTTTTCATGAGCGCACCAAACATATTGAAGTGGATTGTCATTCTATTCGTGAAGCTTTTGCTCGTCAGGAGATTACTCTTCCATACATTTTTATTGAACACCAAACTGCTGATGTCTTCACCAAGGCTCTTTCTCGTCCTCGACATCAGTTCTTAATTGACAAATTGATGCTTCTCAATCACCAGCATCAATTTGAGGGAGGATGTTAGTAGAATTAACAGCTAGTCAAGGAATCAGAAATGGTAGATTTCAAGGCTGATTTGGTGCACAGAAATGGCAGATTCTCGGGCTGATTTGGTGTGCAGAAATGACATATTTTAAGACTAATTTGGCAAGCCAAAGGGACCGGTTAAGCGGAAGTTTTGAATTTGAATTTT
This sequence comes from Calamus simplicifolius, assembly GCA_900491605.1. Classification (NCBI taxonomy): domain Eukaryota; kingdom Viridiplantae; phylum Streptophyta; class Magnoliopsida; order Arecales; family Arecaceae; genus Calamus; species Calamus simplicifolius. Next base: position 124,040 of record UESW01002408.1, read on the forward strand.
GAAATTTAAATTGGCCAACTAAGAGTGCATCAAGGGAAGAGTTGTTTAGGCAGAAAATCAGCCGATCATTGCCATAAGTATAGAGTATATTGTATATATATGCATAGAATTATAGACATTTATTCTTACCTTACATAATCATATGTATATTATGTAATGGCTGATTTTTAGTCTTGTAATTAGTCACACTTTTATATAAAGTGAGCAACCTTCACAAGAAAATTATTAAGAACAAAACCTAAATTTGACACTAATAAACGAATGAATTCAAGAACAGCCGGCAAAAATAAGACTTGGCAGCGGAAACAAAAGAAGAGCCAAAGGAGGAAGTCCAGAAGCCAAACCAAACTATTAGAGGGCCTCTGCACCGGCAACAATCTCCAAGATCTCCCCAGTAATTTTGGCCTGCCGCTCCCTATTGTAGGTGATCGACAGGGTCCGCTTCAGCTCAACGGCGTTGTCGGTCGCGTTGCTCATCGCGCTCATCCTGGCAGCAAGCTCGCTCGCCAGCGACTCCTGCAAGGCCCTCAGAATCTGGCTGTTGAGGTACAGCGGCAGCAGAGCGTCCAGTATTTGAACTGGGTCCTGCTCGAATTGGAGGATCGGCGAGAAGGCCGGCGTCGGGGTCCAGACGGCCTCGCGCTCCACCGTCAGCTTCCCCTCCTTGGTGGTGAGGCGGAAGAGCTCATCCTCGGCGGCATCGACGCAGACGCCATTGACATCGCAAATTTTGCCTTTGGGGGAGAGGGGGAGGAGGGTGTGGATGACGGGGTTGGACTTGACGAGGGAGACGAATTTAGTATAAAGGAGCTCCACCTTGTCGACCTCCTCGCTGACGAAGAGGGAGAAGACGTCGTCGGCGATGGCCTGAGCTTCTTTGGTGGTGGGGAGGCTGCCGCCCTCAAGGAAGCGGTCGACGGGGATGTACGGGCGGCGCTGGAAGTAGCTGTTGCCCTTCTTGCCGACGCTGATGACGGTGTAGTCGAGGTCGAGCTGCTTGATCTCGGCGATGCGGGTCTCCGCCTTCTTGATGATGTTGTTGTTGAAGCCGCCGCAGAGGCCGCGGTCGCCGGTGACGACGACGAGGGCTATCTTCTTGACGGGGCGGACGTTGGTGAGGGGAACGTCGATGTCGTCCGTCTGGAGCTGCTCGTTGATGTTGTAGAGGACTTCGACGAGGGTCTCGGAGAACGGGCGCCCGCTGACGACGGCCTCCTGGGCGCGGCGGACCTTGGCGGCGGCGACCAGCTTCATGGCCTCGGTGATCTTCTGGGTGTTCTTCACGGAGTCGATGCGCTCGCGGAGCTCGCGGAGGCCGCAGTGGACGGCGGTCGACGGTGCACGGTGGGAGGAGGGCGAAGGGGATGCCGGGGAGAGAAGGGAGGGGGCAATGAGGGAGCGGGAAGAAAGTGAGTCGAAATCAGAGAGAAGAGAGGATCTGGGAGATGCCCACATTGTGAGGTTGGAGCAGGACATGGTTCTGGAGCTTTTGGAGACCCCTCTTCTGTTTGTGAAAATGGAGGATAGAGGAGGGGCTGAGGAAGGGAGGAAGAGGGGAGGCAGGAGAACGAGAGACGGCGGCGGCTGGTTGATAAAGGGTTTTGACCGTTGGGAGGCTGTGGGTCTGTGGAGGCTTTTTATAATCTTTGAGACGCGAGGAGTACGTGGAAAGGAGAGTGGCGTTCAGTCTGCGCGGAGCTTGCTGAGCGGTGGCGGCGCTTGGATAGGCTTTGTCTGTCTTAACTAATTCGCTTCGCTTCTTCCCTTCCCCCCCCCCGTATGAACCCTGGCTTTATCTTCAGCAACTTCAATTATTCAGTCATCGTTGTGTGTGTGGGTTTTGAAACAAGAGAAGGGATGGGCAATGGACCCCATGGACTATAGCGATCGCATCTGAATTTAGTTTTTGAAGTCAGTCTTTTCTACTGAACCTTCAAAGTCAGAGTCAGACTTGACCTTCTCTATTCAGCCTTTGAACTCGGCCATAGCTTCAAGATGGCTTTCTTTTTGGACTCGGTTATAACTCCGAGGCAGCCTCCTTTTCAAACTTGATCCTTGCCTTCAAGACGGCTTCTTCTTATGGTTCGGTCATAACTCTAAGAAAGCCTTATCTTCTCCAAGACGATCTTTCTTCAACAAGATTGAGCCTGATAAAACTAAGCTCATCAACTACCTATGGTTCACGTGTCTGATAGAACAAACTTCACTAATTCTGACATTCTATCCTGAAAATCATCATCGAAGCATTTCATCCTAAAAATCATCATCTATCATAAGGCTTCACATGACTCATTCCATCACTAAATAATTGATCAAATCTAGACTATTTATTAAATAGGTAAGGTCCAAATTTATAGTTTTAACTTGCATTTGGATCATAAATTGGTGTGTTTACGATAATTTCATTTAAGAAATTCTAGCTCATCTAAAACATATTTAACTTGATTCAACTCCTATGCAAGTCAAATTAAGTTATCTATTCAATAATTATTTAAATAATTATAATTCAAATTGATATATATTCTAACTTGACTCAACCAAACTTGACCCGTATAAAAGTCAGCTTATTCGATTGCAACTACTAATGGAGATCAAGACTGATTTCTTTCTCAAGAAAGGATCTTTCAAATTTATCCAACCATATGTTTCTTTAGTCTACAATTTTGAATTGACACAACTCCTTGCATATTAAAAAGGTGTTCTGACTGTGCCAAAAAAATCTTTTGGTTTGGGTTCAAACTGTAGTGTAATTTAAAATCTAATTTTAAGTTTGCAAACTCTAACAAACTTTCTTCGAGTTACCTCTAGGAACTTATTCACAATCCTCGCGTTCAACACCATTAACTCTATGGCTGGATTCCAAGGCTCGAAAGTAAATTTGCCACGAGTGCTACCACATCAATTAAACCATCGATCTTTATAACCAGAGTTGTCCACATCAATTCATTCCATGTGAAATTATTCATGGAGACATTGCTCCATCAACTTTTAAATATTCAGATCAACTTAACACTATTTATAATGTACAGACTCATCTGTTAGTTGAATTAATTTGTTAATGAATTATATTTATATGGCCTTGTTGTTGCTAAATCACTCTCCTCGAATGTCCGTAAGCATCTGGTTGCCCTGTCCGACGAGCTTAGGATCTTTCGGCGAGCTCCTCTCGCTCAAGAACCTGCAAAAAGTCTCGAAAACCGAAGATTTCGATGGGAACCCTCTGATGCTCAAATGAATAAACTAAAAAAATAGTGAATGTTTGAGGAAGTTGATTAGAGCTTAAAAAAAGTCTTCTCCCTCATCATGAGCGAAAGTTCTTATACATGGTCAGGGGTCTCTCTTATCCCTCTTTTGGAGTTGCTGGTTCCAAGGTATCACTGTCTGGTATATGACAAGCGATGAGGCTAGCAGCAACAAGGCATGTCCGCCTCGTGGCCTGTCAGGACTGACAAGCCATTTCTTTGTCTGATATGGGCGGCTGCAAACAGTTGCAACCGGTTGTTAAGCCAGGTCTTATCGAGCATGGCGCCACAGTAGGTAGGTGGACCACGTGGTGGCCACAAGCAGCACATGGTGGCTGCAGGCGGTAGGTGGGCCATGTGACGATTACAGGCGGCCATGTGGTGGTTGCAAACGCTGGTGTTGGTGCCAAGGCCGATGCTAGTGTCGATGCTGAGATCGGTGCTGGAGTCGATGCCATCTCCGAAGGTGACACGTCGACTCTAGGCGAATGGCCATTATTGTCCGTTTTTAACTTCGTCGGTCAACTTTGTCCATTAATCTCGATGTGGCTTGATCAACCATATCATATGCCCTTCTACTTTTGAACTTATGTGATCGCATTTTTCGTCAAGTGAGAGGAACGTAGAACTATCGCTATGGTTGATCCCCACGTGCCTTTGATTGCAGAAATGAGTAATTGTCTTTGGGGAGATAACTTTTTAATATTTGCGGAGGTATGGAGCGTTGTAACGTCGTTGCTCTATCATCCATCATCGTTGAATCGAGGAGATCTCCCTCAAAATCGAGGAGATTTCTCTTGGAATCAATGAAAAGTGGTCGCCATTATTGGGTTGGCATCATCGGTGCACCATCATTAGCCGCAAGTCACGTTTTTCCATGACCCACTAGAGTGTGTCACCTCGAGTGAAGGGGATCGTGCGGCCGTTGAGGCATTGCCTTCAATAGGGGACATCCACGTGGCTGGAGATTCGGGCGAATGATTCAAATGCCTGGCATAAAGGGTGTTTCGTCTTTCTCCACCGAGCTCTCTGTGCGTTCGAAGCTTCTCTATCCTCCCTGAAACCTGAGTCCCCGAGGCCTTCTCTCTGATCCTTGTGTCCTCTGTCTTCTCCTTCGCTCCAGGTTAGTCTTCCTTGATCCTTTTTCATTTCCTCCTCCTTTCCTTTTGATGGCTCCCGATAGGAAGGGCAAAAGGCCCATAACGACCTCTTCTTCCTCATCCTCCTCCTCCTCCGAAGATAGGGTTCCCTTGACCCAACTCCGAGCGGCTGGCGAGATCTCAATCCGTGACCGATCAGAGACCGTAGCTCCACCACAGCTGCGCCCCAGCCATCGCCTAGGGTCCATCGAGCGCCCTCTCTAGTCCCCACCCATAGCTCTGCGGGCCCGAAGGGGGTTGCTTTCATCATGACTTTTGAGGATGTAGAGTCCTTTAGGGCCACATATAGGATTCCCCAAGACATCTGTCTGTCTGTCCCTGAACCCGATGACGGGTGACCTTCGATAGTGCTGGAGAGGTTGCCCTGTATGAGGAGCTTTTTAGGGTAGGCCTCAGACTTTCCATCCACCCTTTTATCATTAGTCTCCTTGATAGACACGACTTAGCCTCGACACAGTTGGCTCCGAACTCCTTTTAAACCATATGTGCCTTCATAGTGTTGTGTAGCTTCCACGGCATTGTGGGTCGGGTTTCCTTGTTCCGAAGCATGTATACCCTCTGCCATCATTCTGAAGCATGTTCACACCCAGACCTCACCATGGCCTTAAGGTAGATCTCCCCTCCTCCATCAAGGGATGAAAATTCTGATTCCTTTTTGCACACATCGAGGGGGTGAGGTTGAGTTGGGGGAGCCCAAACCTAGAGCCGAACAAGAACTCGGCAATGAATCAGGGCGACCGAGAGGTTTACGACCAACTGCCATCCTTCCGGATGCCCTCCTATCGAAAGCTCCTATCGGAGGAGAACCTTCGAGAGGCCGGCCTATCCTTCGATGATGGTGAGCATGATTTTTTTTTGACCCTGGCCCTATATCATGTGCAGGCATGAGAATCTCCGCGGACGTAATGAGGGAAACAGTTAGAAAGAGGAGACAGGCGATTGGCGATGCGGCAAGGCCGGATAAGAGGCCCCATCCATAGCCCCCAGCCTCACCTTTGTGCTCGAGCTGGGTGGCTCAGGAGGAGCCACTCTCGCTGATCCAGCCCCGACGAGAGAGCCAAGGAGTGAGGGAGCTACCCCAGAGGTGGGTCCAGGCTGAGAAGAAGTCCTACCGGCAAGGAGGTTGATGGGAGAGGGGGCCCCGGAGATGGGAGAGTCGAGGGCCATGGGAGTGGGAGCTGCCCCGGGAGCGAGAGTGCGACGGCATCGGCAGCTCTCGGACCCCCACCCATGGCAGTGACTACCATAGGTCCGACGATGGCAGACCTATCCGGGGCAATTCCACTAAGGGTGTTGCTCATGAACCATTACCGCATGGCAGAGTGACTGCTAAGCCGGTCTTGTCTCCCAAAGTTCCAAGAGGAGCTCCATCGGCAATGGGTCACTGACATCTTCAATGACTTATATGTGGCCATGCTCCAAGTAAGTACCTTTGTGCCCCTCCAATCATTTCCTTATTTTTTCTTGTACTGACAGGCTTTCCTCCCATGTAGATGGTAAACTCAATATTCGTCCGAGACATCACTATTTGGGCCGCCGACAACATCACCCAGGCCCGGAGAGAGGCCACCGATGCCTGGGCCCAGGCTGATAAGGCCAAGGGCGAGTTAGTGTTGGCTCGGGCCAAGCGGGAGGAAGAGCTCTGGGTCGCCCAGGACTCGAATCATGAGTGGAAGGCTTGGTTTGAGGAGGCAAAGAGCAAGGCGAATGCCAACTTCGAGTGGCCCTGGCGGCCGAAGCAAAATTGGTTGACGTCTTGGCCAGGCTAGAGGCCTGCGAGCTCAAGGTGGAGGAAGCTGGGGAGCAGGCTACCAATGCTGAAGTAGCGACCCGAATTGCCGAGGCCAGGGCGGCCGATGCCGAGGTGGAGGCATGCGCCGCCAAGGGAAGGTGGCCGAGGCAGAGATGGCAGTGCGGGTAGCCGAGGAGAGGGCCGCTGAGGCCATGGGGTGCTTTCGGAGCTTCCCTAACTTTGAAGAAGAGGTGGCAGAGGCCTTCGTTAGTGCCTACATGCAGGGGTTTAGTCACTACAAGACCAAGGTCGCCTGAGTTTACGGCATCACTGGCCTTGACGACCTCAAGTCCAACGATGCGGAGGAGCCGGTGGTGGTGGAGGAACCGGCGACGGTAGCGAACTAGCGAACGAAGGCTGGGCGCTTACCGACCCTTGAAGCCTCTATTTTTTTTTTTTCTATTTTATTTTGATCATGTATCTATTAGACTTGTAATCCAATCTGAGTCAGTATTTTGTAACACTTTTGAAAGATTAATGAAGGGTAATTTTTCTATAAAGTGCTTAGCTTTTCGTAGTTCTTTCTCTTCTTACGCCTAGCCCTTGTGCAGTAGCCCCGATCATAGATTTTACTGCCTCAGCTCGTTAGGAGCGCTGGCTAACCTGCATTATGCAAGTAAGTTTAACGTAAGCCTTACTCGATCGGCAACTTCGATCACTCCCAATGGTCGTAGGGATACCGCCTAGCTGTTGGTGCCAGTGCTGGCATCGTGCTGAGGCGGAGATCGACTCTAGCATCAGCGTCGGCTTGGAGGTTGCTGAGATCAGGCCCAAGAGCCTTTTGAACCCCAAAGGGTGACTCGGGAGTCGTTTGAGACCAAGCCCGAGAGCCTTTTGAACCTCGGAGGGTGTGGTTGATCTCCATCTTGTGAAGTGGACCGGATAACATGATCGAATATTTGAAATTCTTTATTTTCATTAGAGAGAACGGTCTGAGGATGTCCATTCTCCATTGGGCGAAGGGCCATAGAGTTGAGAGCGAACTTAGCTGGAAGGCTAGCTATCGTTGGATGTGGGTGTATCATTGATAACTATTGCACTTTCGAACTAACTCGGCAGCGTCTTCTCGCATGGTGAACCAATAATATCCCTAGCGTAGGGCTTTGTATGCCAGTGCTCTACCCCCAGGTGGTTTCCACAAATGCCTTTATGAATCTCTCGGAGGATATAGTTGGCATCTGTGGGGTCGACGCATTTAAGGAGAGAGTAAGAAAAAGACCTCCTGTACAGTTGTTCTTCCAGCATCAGGAACTTGGAGGCCCTCCACTTGAGTAGCCTGGCCTCCGCACGATCGATAGGAAGAGTGCCATTGGTAAGATAGTGAATGTATGCGTCCATCCACTTTGGCTCCTAGGTGACTGGCAGAGCTTTTTCCACTACATCGATGCTTGGGGCCTCCAGATGCTCCACGTAGGTTCTCCTCAAAGTGTTGTCTACTAAGGTAGCTAGCCAGGATAGGGTATCGGCCCTAGCATTTTTATCTCTGAAGATATAGCTGATGCTAAAATAGGTAAAGGATGAGGTCTATGATTGGACCTTACCCAGATATTGGGCTATGGTAGGGTCTTTGGCTTCGCATTCTCCAATGATTTGTTCAGAGATCAGCTGAGAGTCGGTGAAGGCTCTGAAGCACTTTACTCCGAGCTTCCACTAGAGCTTTATTCCCACTAATAAGGCTTCATATTTGGCTTGATTATTTGTAGCTTTGAAGAGGAACCAAAGGGCGTATTCCACCATCGTCCTCTCTGGGCTTGCGAGGATGAGACCCTTTCCGCTTTCTTGGGAGTTTGAGGTACCATCCATATGGAGAACCCAAGCCTCCGTTGCTTCTTTGGGCTCAACGTCTGGGAGTGCCATGAGGGGTTCTTCTGACTACTCTTCAGTCCAAGCACATTCGATCAGGAAGTCTACCAAGACTTGGGACTTTATGGCCGACCTTGGTTGGAACGATAGATCGAATTTTTCTAGCTTAACCGCCCATTTAGCTAGTTGATCGGAGGTGTTAGGACGGAATAAGATCACTTTGAGAGGTTGGTCCATATGCGCCATGATTGGATGGGCTTGGAAATAGGGCCTGAGACGCTGAGAGAAGATTATTAGTGCAAAAATGATATTTTTAGTTTTGAAAAACCTGGTCTTTGCATCATGAAGCACCTTGCTGGTGTAGTAGATTGGCCTTTGTGCTCCGTCAGGGTCCACACGGATGAGGACGAAGTTGATCACCTCTAGGGAGGCGACAAGATAGAGGAAGAGGTCCTCTCCTTCCATCAGCTTTGAAACCAACGACGGGATAGATAGAAACTCCTTTAGCCCCTCAAAGGCTTTCTGGCACTCTCCCGTCCATTCGAAGCCATTTATTTTGCACAATGCCTTGAAAAAGGGTAGACACTGTTCGATTGATTTTGATAGGAAGTGGCTCAGGGCGGCCATCCTCCTAGTGAGCCATTGCATCTCCTTATTGGTAGGCGGCCTCATATCGAGGATGGTCTGAATCTTCTTCGAGTTTGCTTCGATCCTCCGTTGGATTATCAGGAACCCCAAGAACTTACCCGCTTTAACTCCAAATGCACATTTTTGGGGGTTTAGCTTCATTCGGTAGCAGCGAAGGTTGTTAAAAGTTTCCTCCATATCAGCAATATGGTTGGCAGTGTAGGTGCTTTTGGTCAACATGTCATCCACGTACACCTTCATGTTTCACCCAATTTAATCTTTGAAAACTTTGTTTATCAACCTCTGGTACGTGGCTCCTGCATTTTTTAATCTGAAGGGCATTACCTTATAACAGTAGATACCTTTCTCGGTCATGAAGGAGGTAACTTCCTTGTCTTCCGGATCCATCCTTATTTGGTTGTATCCTGAGAAGGCATCCATAAAACTGAGAAGCTTGTGGCCAAACGTAGCATCGACCGGCTGGTCTATTCTAGATAATGGGAAGCCATCCTTAGGGATGCCTTGTTGAGGTCGGTGAAGTTGATGCAGATCCTTCAGCTTCCATTGGCCTTACGACCATCACTACGTTGGCCAACTAATTCGGGTAGTGCGCTTCATGGATATGGCCGACGGTGAGGAACTTATTGACCTCCTCGTCGATGGTCCTCTGTTGTTCGGAAGCAAAACTTCTCTTCTTCTATCGGACTGGCCAGCACTTGGGATCGATGTTAAGTGGTGGGTAATTATCTCCAGGAGTATACCTGACATGTTCAATGCGACCAAGCGAAGATATCAGAATTTGCCCATAAAAAGGTGAGAAGATGATCCCTTGCTTTCATGAGAAGGAATGCACCAATCCGAATCGTCCTCATCGGGTCGTCCCCTAGTGGGAAGGTCAGTGTGCTTTAAGCTGGCTCTCCCTTCTTAGACTCTCTAGGATCAAGCAGCTCTGAAACTGATGGGGTAACTGCCCCCCGAGGGCTAGGAGCCGTGTGGTAGTAGAGTTGCACTAGGTTTCACTCCCTGTGCATCTCACCGACCCCATTATTGATGGAGAATCTGACGAGAAAGCGCTTAGTGAAGATGATTGCGTCCAAGAGGTTTAGGCTAAGCCGTCTGAGTATGGCATTGTAGGCCAGGGGCACTCGAACGATCAAGAACCACATGAGGATTGTACTCTGACATGGTGGCGTTCTTGCCATGATCGGAAGGGTGATTTCTCCCTCCATCCTCATGGAATCTTTGGTGAAGCTAACCAATGGCGTAGTCATGGGTTGAAGTGAGCTAGACGATAATTCATCCGAACAAAAGCATCGTAAGTGAGAATGTAAGCCGGGCTTTCACTATCAACAAGGATTCACTTTACAGGGTATTTAGCGATTGTCATAGAGACAACAACGCTATTATCATTAGGATTGTCTATCCCACTTGATCCCTTTTGGAGAAGTGAACTACAATTTCTATCCCCTTATTTTCTTGTGGTCTCTTGGAAGTACCGCCTATCCCCCAGAAAATCATACCTACTGTCCTCTTAGTCGGGGCATTGTCGATGTTGACTTGGGTGGCTGGAGGTGCCACTTGACCTGGAATAGTTGGAGTCCCCCTCTAGATAAATTTTTCAAGATAATCTCGCTAGATGAGCTCCTCGATTGTCCACTTCAAGTGACGACAATCCTTCGTGTTGTGGTCGTGGTCCTAATAGAAGTGGCAGTAGAGATTCTTGTTGCGGGCAACTCTCAGCTTCAAGGGAGCGGGACGCTGAAGGTATGGTTCACCCTCAATCTTCATAAGGATGTGGGATATGGGGGCAAGAAGAGGGATGAGATGTTCCTCCTTGGGGCGAAGCTTCGTGTTGATTATCCAATCATTGCTAAGGCTCAAGCTTCTTGAGGCGAGGTTCGCTTGGCTCCGTGCAGACCTGCCTCTTTTTGGACCTCCCGTCAACCTCCCTTCGGGTAGAATCGGTTTCGTTGGTGTGTATGTACTTCTGCGCACAACTCAGAAGCTCGGCATAGAAACTAGAAGGTTTTTTATCGAGAGAGTAGGTGAAGCGAGAGGGGGCGAAGCCCTCACTTCAGGGCCAAGGTGACCACAGAGTCATCGAGATGGTAGACCTCGAAGGTGGCTACCTTGAAACAAGCCATGAAGTCTTTGAGGTGCTCTCCGTCCTTCTGCAAGATGAAGAATAAACTGTCGGCTACTCAAGGGATCTTCTGGTAAGCATTGAAATGGGCCATAAAGGCCCTCTCCAATTGTCGAAAGGAGTTGACGCAGTGTGGTGGTAGATGAGAATATAAGGCATGCACAGCCTTCCTAAGGTGGCCAGAAAAGCAATGCAGAGAAGGGCGTTAGTCACTCCTTGGACTTGCATGAGCACTTTGTAGCTCTCCAGGTGGTTCAGTGGATCGGTAGTGCCATCGTAGGGATCCAATTGGGGGAGACAATCGGAAAGGGACCGATTCTTCCATAATGCGATGAGTCAAAGGGGGGCGGCTATCATAGTCTGCCTCTGGCTGATTAGTGATTCTACGATTGAGCTCTTCTAACCACTGGTTATATTCATCAAGCCACCACTCCGCCCGACGGCTGATCTGACTATCAAGGGACCTCTCTCCCAAGGACTTAGAAGATGAATAGGGAGAAGGGTAGTGCTGGTGACAATGTCTCTGCTTAGGCTCCTTCCCGAGCCACCGCCTTGAAGAGGTACCGTCGGAATGACGAATGGGAGATCGTAGCCTTTTGGGGGCCTCTCAGTGAGATTTGGCGAAGGGCGGTGGTGGGCCTCCCACAGGGGAAGCCTCCCATGGGTGGACTGCTGGCTAGCCTAGGCATCCACTGCATGGGGCGGAGAAGGTCGAGGCTGCTGTTGTGTGGCTACAAAGTGTTGCTCCTGTAGCTCGTGGACCGCAGCCACCAATGCATGGACTTGCTGGGTGAGGGTGGCGAGTTGGTCGGGTTGAGTAGCCAAGGGCAGTGGTGAGGATGAAGCAGGGAGGTTAACCTTCTGCTGCTTGGTTTGTTAAGAATGCTCTCCAGCATAGCTGGTGGAAGCTTTCTGAGCACGCGCCACCACCATTACTTTCTTGGAGGGGAATGGAGATATGTAACTAGGCATCGTAGGTCTTTTCACAATCCCCCTTCCTGGCATACCAATCTGTTGTTGCCAAATCATCCTCCTCGAACATCCATGAGCGTCTGGTCGCCCTCTCCGACGAGCTTAGGATCTTTCGGCAAGTTCCTCTCGCTCGAGAACCTGCAAAAAGTTCTGGGGATCAAAAATTTCGATGGGGATCCTTTGACGCTCAAGTGAATGATCTAAAAAATAGCAGTGAATGTTTAAGAAAGTTGATGAGAGCTTTAAAAAAAGTTTCCTCTTTCATTATGAGCGAAGGTTCTTATACCTAGTCGGGGGTCCCTCTTACTCCTCTTTCAGAGTTGCTGATTTCAAGGTGTCACTGTCTGGTATGGGATGAGTGATGAGGCTAGCAGCAACAAGGCATGTCCGCCTCGTGGTTTGTCAAGACTAGCGGCCACTTCTTTGTCTGACATGGGCAGCTGTAGGCAGCTGCAGGTGGCTGCAACTAGTAGGTGGGCCAAGTCTCATCGGATACGGTGCCACAGATGATTATTAGGCCAAGTCTTTTCGGGCATGGCACCACAGTAGGTAGGTGGGACACGTGGTGGCCACATGTGATAGGTAGATCACATGGTGGCCATAGGCGGCCATGTGGTGGTTGCAGGCAGTAGGTGGGCCATGTGGTGGCTACAGGTGGCCATGTGGTGGTTGTAGATGTTGATGTCGGTGCCGAGTCTGACACTGAAGTTAGTGCCGAGGCCGATGTTGGAGTCGTGCCGTCTCTGAAGGTGACACGTCGACTCCAGGCGAATGGCCATTATTGTCCATTTTAACTTCGCCGATCAACTTTATTTGTTAATCTCGATGTAGCTCAATTAGCCACATCAGGCCTTAAAAATTTAACTATAAGCTAATTAATAATAGATGAACTTAAGTTATAAATTTCTCAAACTATTTTTTTCATTCGATGTGAAACTAACCCTAAAGTATTATACACATTGTTCTAAATTTAGTGTTGAACTTCAAAATCTAGGCCTCTAAATCCAGTGGGCCTCAAGCACTCATGGTCATTGCCCTTTATCCCATTGAAATTAAGATCCAATGATTCCCATTTGTACCCAAAGTCAAATTCAGAGCCAAAGGGGCTTCATATATGGCTTTTGCTACTTCTATCTACACCAACCTTGAATTCATAATCCATATTTCTCCATGGTCCAAAAGATGGTAGTTAATAGGGATGGATTTTATCCTAGCCAAGCAAAGTTATTTAGCTTTTATCTTCCCTTGCCATTGGATATGTCATACAAACCAGACAACTCACGATATGGTCCAGTCTATAACATACCGAATCATATTAGCCAATAAGTCGCGCTGGCATGATGGCTCATAATGTGCTGACTTAGCATGGTGCACAAGCTCGCATAGACCTAGCATGGCCTATGACAAGATAGTTCAGCTCAGAGGGCTGATTGCTTGTGGTCTATTCACATGTTTTTATATTTATGCTCCTTATTTATCCTTATCCATTTCTTTTTTTTAAAAAAATCCTCTTGCCATTTTTTATAACCTAGAAGTTAGTTTTCAAGATATTTTCATCTATCTTAAAAAGGAGTATATATCCCTCCTAAAATTAAGCACTGCTAATTTGCAAGATTATTTTAGATATTCCTCTAATCCTAATAAATACTTCTAACATCTATTTATATATATTTATAATTTCTCAAGCTACTTATTTTAAATATTATTAGGATAAAAAATATAATCTTTTAAATCAAAAGAATTGCATTTATAAGGTGCAATTTTTTAACTACATTTTTCAAGGATAGCTATACCCTTATTGTTGCAAGTTTTAACAAAAGGAGCAATTATGTAATGCACAACTAATTAGTTAAATAAGAAAAAAAAATTTGAAGTACTTATAACTCAAATTCATCTTTTGTTAATTAACTTGAGTTTTTAAAGGTCACATGATCTTAAATTGCTAATAATTTATTGAGGTAATAGATGAGCTTGAAGCATTACAAATTCTCATCTTAAATCATATGATATTTTTTATCTAAATTTGTATCTTGAACCATAAAAAGAAAAAAAATCTAAAAAATATTCATTTTATATTGAAAAATAAATATTATTTTTTATTTTTTATTTTTCAAATAAATTCAAATTTGTAATGACAAAGGAAATCCATATATATATATATATATATATATATATATATATATGAGTAGTCATGTGCTTAGAGAAGGATGGGATAAGACATGCCCTTGAACAGATAGTAGAGAGATCTCTAGATCAAGTAATTTGGGTTAGTAGGCTCTTTGATTTAATGTTCAAAGAAGAGATGGGATAAGATAGGTTGGGTTAGTAGGCTATTTGGTTTAATTATTGTGTAGTGGATTGAGAACAAAGATGAAGAATTCTTTTAAAGAAATAGAAGAGTAAAAATATTTTTTTTTTATGATGCCATAAATTAAAAAAAAATTAAAGTATAGGAGTAAAATAATGAATACATGCAACAAAAACAATTTTTGAATGAATGAAATTAAAATTTATTTTCTAATAATAATAATAATAATAAATAATAATAATAATAATAATAATAATAATAATAATAAACATCTTAGCAAAACCTTTCTACTTGCCATCCATAATTTAAGCATATCCCGTTAAAAAATATAGAAATAAAAGATCCCGATCATCTAAATCCTTGCCGTTGAATTTAACGTGCAAATCCACAGACGGCATTATCCACGCATACGCGCGTCGGAAGGCGCATTGCAGAGATGTTGCATCGCACGTCACCGGGCAACGCGACCCACGCGCCTTAGGCTATGTTTGATATGATGGGTAAGGGAAGATATCCCCTGAATATCCCTTATTATGCTGAAAAAGTTTAACGAGAGGGATAACCCATGGTTAACCATGGATTATCAACTTATTCCTTATAAGGAACCCAGAAATAACTAAAGTATGACGGAGTGATAATTTTAAAAAAGTATTTATCCTTTCAGCTATCTTTGGATAAATGCTATCCTATATATTTATTCAGAAATAACCAAAAAGCTATCAAACACAGCCTTAAATATTCACCCTGAAATTTCACTCGCAAAGGAGCCCCCTCACCGGTCTTCCCAAAATACTCCTCCAGGCAACCGCGGACTAACATTACCCCGTTACAACGGCTCCCAGATCACGTCACCGACACCGCCAAGGAAGTAACGGCGTAACAAACGTTTATTTTGCAGTCGGGCAAACCTATTTTTACTCAGAAAAAATGACACTTTTTAATAATTAATGAAAAAATTACGGCGACGCCGGCGCCTTATTTTCGTAACAGCAATTCAAGTAGGATAACGTGAGATGTAACGGTCGTTATTTAATCAACGCATTTTCCTTCTTAACATGCACCTAGTCCTCGGCAAAAATGGAAACAGCGGCAGGATTGAAGGTCAATTCCTAGAACGCCCCCGGCTTCTACGGTCTTCACTGTAGTCCCATCCTCGGACAGTCCCGTTTTCCATTTTCGAAAAGACTCACACCATCCTTCTACCCTATTAAAAAATATTAAAATAATTTTATAATATATTAAAAAAAATTATAGCACTTTAATTTTAAACTTATGATATTGTAATTATAAAATTAAGACATTCATTAAAAAGTAAAAAAAAAATTTATAAACTTACGACACCGTAGCTATAAAATAAACTATCGGTACATAAATTTCATATGTCAAAATTTAAGTTTTAAATTTAAAACATCGTAGTTATAAAATTAAGATATTTATTAAAATCAAAAAAAAATTATGATCAATTATAAATTTACGACATCGTAGTTATAATATTACGATACTCACTCAGAAAATGTGTCTATACATAAATTCAAAAAAAAGCTGAACGGATATTAATACACATCAGATAGCTTTTTTTTATTATATTTGAATATGTTTACAGATACGTTCTTTGGATGGATATCGTAATTTTATAACTATGGTGTCTTAAATTTACAATTGAAATGTCGTAAATTTTTTTTTTACTAATAATGTTTTAATTTTATAACTATAATATCGTAAGTTTAAAATTAAGATACCATAAATTTTTTTATTTTTTAAACATAAATATTTTAATTTTATAAATAAGAATAGTAAATTTAGAACTGAAATATTGTAATTTTTCTTTCGAAATACTATAAAAGCTATTTTAATAATTTTTAATAAGTATTATATGTATATTAACCGATAAATAGAATAGTGCAACACATATAGAACTTGTGTACATGAATCAATAAAAAAAAATGATACGGTCCAGCTAAAACTTGCTCCAGGTGTACAAAGTCTTCTCCTTTTTCAATTTAAAAATCCACTATTTCGGTCCTATTCCATTTGCTGGATTCCCTCCCTCCCTCTTCCCGCCTCTGCACCCCCACCGCGTCGGCTCCTAGAAAACCCCAAGAACCCCACCCCTTCTCTCCTCATCCCCCCTCCCTCTCTATCTCGCTCGCTCGCTCGCTTCTTCCGCCATGAACCGAAGGCTTCGCAGCCCCAACGCCAAGGCCTCGCCGTCCAAGATCGAGGAGCGGCTCCACCGGTACCTTAGGCCGGGAGCACTGGCCCGGCTCCGGGACTCCAGGATCAGCGCCCGATCTCCCCGATCCACCCTCAAGATCCCGATCCCCCGACTCTCGCCCCCATCCTCGCCTCAGGCCCCGCCGCCGGCGGCCGCCCAGATGGACGGCTACCCATGCTTCGCCGCCAGGACCTATGGACCTCGGTTCCCACAGCGGAAGAAGCTGGTCGCCGCCAAGTCCTTTTTTTTCGTACCTTCGAGCCCATCGGGACCCGAGATATCGGATGTTGTCGTGGATGTGTCGAACTCCGATCTCATCGTAGCTCACTGAATGGAAATAAGTGGGGAATTATTTTGTGTAGATTTTTTTTTTAATCTTTCCCTCCTCTTTGTCTTGTTTGTTATTGGATGATGGTGGATAATATTTTACAAATTTTGTGACAGTGATGGATTATTGAATCTATCATCAGATGGACCAACAGTTCTAAAATCGGATTATTCAGATTTCTAGTTTAGGGTTTTCGTTATCTTGGTTGATGGGATGAGTAATTTGTGGAATGGGCTCCTTTGCGGATCTGATGAGGAAGATTGGAAGCGATACGAAAAAAGAATATTCGCACCCTACATCACTTCCAATTCATTATGGTTTGTTCCTTCTATTACATCCTAAGGAAAAGAAAAGAAAAAATTGCTGTGGAAATTATTTTTCTATCCCAGCTTTGATAAATACCAGTTATTATCAAGTTCATAATGTAATCGTGGAGTTGCACGTCATCCAGAAATATAAAACTTCATGTGCTTCTGTTTTCTCCCTGTTGCTTGCCGTTCTGATCAGGTTTTGCTCTCCCATGCTGATGCAGCTCATCAAGTTTCTTCTTCTTTTTCTCTTCTTTTCTCTTCTTTTTCTCTTCTTTCTTTTTTCTTTTCTTTTTTTTTCCCTATTTTTTCTTTTTCTTTTTCTTTTCCTCCCTCCTGACACTTAAAAAATCTTTCCTTTTATGCTGGGTTTGTTTACTGTCAACTCCATTCTCATCTTTTGATTGAGTTTAAAGCCATTGCTTTTAATTATGCACTGGAGCTCCAGTATGATTATCTTAGTTCCCGTGTTAATTATGGTTCTTCTATGATCTGATTTCCTTAACCTGCATTGATCATGTCAAATAAGTTACTTTTTATGCAGTAAAGTTGTTAATTTAAATTGCAATGCCTGCCTTATTATGGTTGTTACATCGGATCGGTTATCCTACTTGGAAAATTTGGTGTTTCCACCAATGATTTATTTCAACATTGAGCAATGTATGCTTTCTGTGTTTCTTCACATCAACTTTCTTGAAGAGACTTTAATTGAATGCCCACCAAATCTGCAAAGTGTAACATTTAATTATGAATATTTGAGTGCTTTGCATTTTCCTTTTGCATCAGGCTTAGCTGTTCTTAATTTAATTTCAATTTACATTGGATGCACTTGTAGAATGGCTTGAATTAAGAGTTGGTGCTTGCTGAATCGGTAAGGGAAATATTTGAATTTCGTTATCCAATTCCAAGCAAGACTCTAGATTCTTCCTGCTCTTTTAGTTAGCTTTGCAGATTAATTGTCAAAGAAACTCACACAGGTGCACTTTAGATCCTTCTCACTTGATTTAACTTGCAACTGTTTGCTCTAGCTGTTTAATGGTATAGGACGGTTGGAATTGTTGATGTCGTTTCAATGCTTGTATTCCTGCTCCTTGAGGTCATTTTCCTGAGATTGATGTTGGTATTTTTTATCTGATTACTCTGAGACAGTGAAATGTCTAGCTTGGACAATTGTGATCTTTGCCTGATAGTTCAGTGCCTAAGAATCTAAATATATAGCATTGATGTTTGCTGACTAAAGCTACTAAAGGCTTATGGATAAGAATCTGTTGCTTTAAAGCCTGTCGATACTTCACTGCGTCATGTCCTGAACGGCATATCACAAAAGAGGGAGCGCTGGTAAGAATATATAAATATATAATCGTGATGATTTGGCTATGCTATTTAAGGCTTAGGGATAATAATCTGTTGCCTTGATGCCTGTTGAAACCTAACTCTCTGATGTCCTGAATGGTGTATTACAGAAGAGATAGCCTAGTAAGAGCGTGTGAATATAGGGTTGTGACATTTGCTGACTATGCTATTTAAGGCATATGGAAAAGAATTTGTTGCCTCATTGCCTGTTGAAACTGACTGACTCACGTCCTGAATGGTGTATTACAATAAAGAAAGTAACCAATAGTTTAGTCCACTCCTACATTTAGCTTGAATCACTATGACTCTTTGCCAAAGTCAGCTTGGTTTGTTGTGTCTTCTTAGCGGACAAATACTTGAAGTCTTTTATGTCCAGTCATGCCAAAGTAGATCTTACTTGCATTCATATACTAATCGAAAGCTCTTCCTTTAATCAAGTTTCCATCCTGCTGCCATGGCTTTGTTTCTACTTTGAAGGTTGACTCATTTAAGTGATAAATGCTTCTCATGTCCTTTGAAGGCTTTTGTTTGGGAAGTTCCATGGGGAATTGTTATGCAAAATTTATTATATTTGTTAAGAATGACTTTCTAGCATGACTAATCTGGGTTTGCAATTGCAGCTCTACTGGTGTTTTATTAACCTCATGGTCTATCTATTTACGTAATGGACAGGCATGATGCATATGGTGCTTTGAAAAAGAAAAGAACATCACAAAATTACCTTCAAATTAAACTTGGTTTTCTTTCCTTTTTTTCCTCCCATATCTTTATGCCCCAACTATATAACAGAGTATGTGTTGCCACCTTAATTTTTCAGTCATCAAAGTCTCAATTTTCCATTTTTGACTGCTTCAGATCCATTTGATATTAGGTTTTCTACAAAGAAATTGCTTCTAAACTGCTATGTTAAATATGATCGATGCTACTGCTTATTTAACCATTCAACATAATCTTACCTTATCTGGATATATTGATCTTGAAAGGGATATGACAAGCGTTTAAGGGATATTCTGTAATCTAACCTCCAGTGCAGATGCTTTTCACTTGATTAATTTAGAATTTAGGTGTTTGCTCTAGATGATTAGTGGTATGTGTATTAATTTAATGCTGGTGTTATTGCTCCATATTGGTCATTTTTGAGTTTTTTTTTATTTTGTCTGATTCTGAATTCATAAAATCCATAACTTGTATAGCTGCGATCACGGCCTGATATTTCTGTACTTAAGAGGAATTTACATAAATTACATTTGCTGACTTGTATTTATGGCTTATAGATGAGTCTGTTGGCCCAATGCATGCTGATACTTTTTGTCACGTAACACCCTGAATGGAATTATTGCAAAATAGAAAATCAAGTGAGTGTTCAGTTTTCATTCCATCCTTAATCATTATGACTCCATTAGGCAACATCATCTTGCTTATTATTGTTCCATAGAAGAAATAGTTCATTACATCTTCTGTAGTCAAATACATCTTCTGTAGTCAGAATAGCAGCTTTTACTTGTCTATTCAAAAGCACTTTAACTAATTAATTTCCATCCTGCCATTGCCATTGCTTTGTTTCTCCTTTAAAGTTCTTTAATCTATTTATTTTAAGTTCTAATGGCAAAACTGCAGATATAACATCCCAAGTTTCATGGAGGATAAAGTTGCCTGGTAGCAAGAATTTTCCACCTAATGATAGATGGAAAGTACCTAAGGATGCTTGTTTGGGATGGTTGCTTGGACAGAGTTGAATAACAAGATATCCTTAATCATTCTCATATCCTTTATTATTCTTCTCTCGCCCAAGCTCTCTTTGTTTCCTTTCTGCATTTACTGTATAAAAGAAAAAAAATGCCAACATTAATATTATTTGTAATGATTGATTCTTAGGAGTTGAGACAAGGTTCATAATATTTGCATAACAAATGCATATTATTAAAGAACAACAATGATATCCATAATGTTTGCAATAGGTTTTTGGTTGATTGAGTATAACTCCTTTAAGCTTTTGATGCTACAATATCCATTATATGCTTGATATTAGGCTGAGGGCTTGTTAAGTTTGCCTAGCACGGTAGCATAATATTTTGCTATCCTTCACATTGCAGCAAGCTGGAGATGTGTTGGTTCCACAAGCCAAGTAAACTAGGAAAATGGAACTTTTCAGACCATATAATTATGAAACATCTACCTCTGTTCACTTTAATCAAATTTTTTAGTATTACAACAAGAGAGAAAAAAGTTTATGCGATCACTATAAGCATACAAACAAATTTATGATGTTGTGCTTAAGCAAAACCATATTGTGTTTAAGCAATATGGTTTTATTATATGAAACTTAACTCAACTTATCTAAGCCTTTTTCCAACTACATTGTTTTATTACATGACTTGATGAAAATTCTGGTATGTTATACAACAGAATTAAACTTCAATTTGAGAATGTTGATGCTATTTTCTTTTTGCAAACATAGATATTACATATTTATCAACTATGAAATGCCATATTAAACCAGAGTGCTTCATTTGAAGGAAATTAATCACTCCAAATTTCATATAATTCATGTATGAATAACAAAGACAATAAAGTGAAGCGTATCTGAATCCATAAGTCTTGATGGCAATGGGTTGTGATCTTCCAAAGAGAGACCTTGTATTCTTAGATTTTTTATCGTATTACTCTTTGATGGGGATAAGAGAATACATAACCCCTCTATGACGATTGGTTTTCTTCGGGAACCATAACCCCCTGAGATTGATTAATTTCTAATTTAGCCTCTCATCAAATTAGAAATAGCATATAGGTATCTATACAATATTTTTTTCATGATAATTATGCTAGCCAAAACCAACTTTATACCAAATTGATCACTTTCATTGGACATTCAAACAATGGCATAACACATTTGTTATGACATGTGTGGCCCCAAATAATTGTTTAAATTTCTAACAATCTTCCATTGGGTCACATATGTATTCTTATAAATGTGTTAGATTTTATGAGATCAAAACTTTGCCATTATAAATAAAAGGCATATCAGAACAATCTCGGCCATTAGTTGTATCAATATAGGACCAAAGTGGTTTTCGTTAAATCAATCTTAACTAGACCTATCAATGATCACTAACATTAACACAACCAAATGACATATATCAATCATGAAATGTGTAGCATGAAAATCACATGAATGTGATCAGTACATGTTGATTTTCAACTGGTTCAACCTTACTGTAGTGAGATCAACTTGACTTTATTGTATAAAGTGCAATTAATTGAATGCCTTAACTTTATTGCTGATAAAAAAATTGCTCATAACATAAAAGTGTTTATACACACTAAAAATAAACATAGAACATAATACACAAATGGCAAACTCCTACTAAATCTGAGATTCACTATACTCTAGAATATCCATACTCATTGTATGCTCATGAAAGACCTTTGGAGGAACCTCTTTTGTAAGAGGGTCCGCAATCATGGAGTTTGTTCTCAAATGTTCTATGTAAATCTGTCCACTTTGTATCCTTTCTTTAACAACTAGGAACTTAATATCAATGATTTAGACTTTGATGAGCTTCTATTGTTGTTAGAGTACAAGACCGCTGATCCATTATCACAATAAATCTTTAGCCATCTTTCAATTTCTTCAACTATTCGCAATCCAGTGATAAAAATTTTCAGCTAAATTTCATGGTTGGATGCCTCAAAACATGCTATAAACTCCGTTGCCATGGTGAAAGAAGCAATAAGAGTCTGTTTGGCACTTCGCCAAGAAATTGCAGCACCAGCCAGCAAATAAATGTAGCCCGTAGTGGATTTTCTACTATCTTGACACCCAACAATATCTGAGTCAAAATACCCAATGATCTCTAATTTGTTTGACCTCTTATATGTGAGCATATGGTCTCTTGTTCTCTTTGAATACCTCATAACTCTTTTGACTACTTTCCAGTGATCCATACCTGGGTTGCTTAAGTACTTGCCTAGAACTCCAATAATATACACAATATCTGAATGCGTACATACTTGAACATACACGAGACTCCCCACATCTGAAGCATAAGGAATTTTCTTCATTTCCTGAATCTTCAAATTTCCTTTAAGACATTGACTAAGACTGAACTTATCTCCTTTGGCGACTGGGGTATCTCTTGGTTTACAATCCTGCATACTAAACCTTTTGAGAACCTTATCAATATAGGCCCTTTGTGACAATCCCAAAATACCCCGAGATCTGTCTCGGTTTATTTGGATTCTTATTACAAAGGATGCATTACCAAGATCCTTTATATCAAAATTTCTTGACACAATTTTTTTGGTTTCATGCAATATATCTATATCATTACTGGCAAGCAGAATGTCATCAACATACAATACTAAAAAAATACACTTACTCCCACTAAATTTAGGATACACATAATCATCAATAATATTCATCTCAAAACCGAATGAGAGAATTATCTCATGAAATTTATGGTACTACTGACGAATGCCTATTTAAGCCTATAGATGGATTTCTTTAATTTGCAAACGATCTTCTTTGGGTTTCTAGACATAAAGTTTTCTAGTTGCACCATTATTTTCTCAAGTGTGCTACAAGAGCCATGATTGTCCTGAAGGAATCCTTCGTTGAAACTGAAGAGAATGTCTCCTTATAGTCAATTCCTTCCTTTCGAGTATAGCCCTTTGCCACAAGACGAGCCTTATACCTCTCCACATTACCTTTGAAATCTCTTTTGGTCTTAAATATCTATTTACAACCAATGTGTTTCATACCTTCTGGTAATGGAACAAGTTTCTAAACCTTATTATTTTGCATGGACTTATATTCCTCATTCATTGCTTCGATCCATTTATTTGAGTTTGAGTCTTGCATGGTTTGATGGAAGTTGATTGGATATTCTTTCATCATGCCATCATTCTCCTCATGTTCTTGAAGAAATACTATATAATCATCCGGAATAGCATTTCTCCTTTCTCTTGTGGAACTTTGCAATGGCAACAGCTCTTGAAGCACTTGATCTTGAGGATATTGAATTTGTTCCTCATAAACAATTTGAGTTCATTCAATAGAAACCTCCTCATTTTGAATGGGAAAATGGATGACAATATCCTTTTAAGGCTCCAAATTTGCTATATCAGTAGCAATTGTATGAATTGATTGAGAAATTGGTACCAATTCTTCGTCAAAGATAAAGTCCATAACTTTATTTCTTTCCCAAATTCAATATCCTCAAAGAATATTACAATTTTCATTTCAAAAATTATCTTTAATTTGGAATCATAAAATTTATACCCCCTTGATTGCTCAAAATACCCAATAAAGTAGCTGCTAACTGTTCGGGATTCTAATTTCTTTTCATGTGGTCTATAAGGCCTTGCCTCAGTTGAATAAACCCATACATGAAAATGCTTTAGACTAGGCTTTCTACATATCCAAAGCTCATAAGGTGTCTTTTCAGCTGCTTTAGTTGGTACCCTCTTAAGAATATAAGCTATAATTTTTATTGCCTCTTCCCATAATGACTCTGGTAAGGTAGAATGATAAATCATACTCCTTACCATATCCTTAAGAGTCATGTTTTATCTTTTGGCTACACCATTCATGCCAAGTGTTCTTGGCATGGTGTACTATGGAACGATTCCACACTCCTCTAGGTATTTGGTAAATAGTCTCAAATATTGTTCACATGAACCATCATATCTGCCATAATATTCACCTCCATGATCGGATTTGACTTTCTTTATGCTTTTGTTGAGTTGATTCCCAACTTCAACCTTAAATGATTTAAAATGTCCAAAACTTATGATTTTTCATGAATAAGAAATATGTATGCATATCGAGAATAATCATCAATGAATGATATAAAATATTATTGACCATTTCAAGATGGAATTGCAAACGACTTACAAATATATGTATACATCAATTCCAATACATCCATAGCTCTATATGCACCATATTCCTTGACTTTGGTTTGTTTGCTTTTTATGCAATTAGCACAAACATTAAAGTTTGTGAAATCTATGGAATCTAAAATTACATCTGATATAATTCGTTGAACTCTATTTCTAAAGATGTGACCTAATCGCTTGTGCCACAATGAACCTGAGTTTGCATTATCCATTTTGCGTTTAGTACCTCTTGATTCCAAATTTAATGAGTCACTATGTGAGGCTACTATATCAAGCAAATATAGATTGTCATAAGCAACAAGAGATCTAGTACCAACAGCATTTGAATTTAAAAACAATACAAACCGATTGTTTCCAAATAACAAGTGTATCCAGATCTGTCCAAATAAGAAACAGAAACCAAATTCTGTCTAAAAGAAGGTGCAACAAAAATATCTTTTAAATCCAAATAATGATAAGAACCTAATAACAATATAAAATGACCAATAGCTCATGAAAATGCTTTGTTCAGCATCACTTGGCTTTCGGTAGCTCAGGCAGCCCTGCATTAAAACACTGATGTTAGTAGTGGCACCGAAGTCTAACCACCAAGTATTTTTAGGTACTAAAACTAAATTTACCTCAGAACAAACCAAAGTTAGGAATATACCTTTCTTTGCCCTCCAAGCATGGTACTTGGCACATTCCTTTTTCATGTGTCCAGGTTTTCCATAAAACAAGCAATCAGCCTTATTTTGTTTCTTTTGGGCTGAACCCTTCACAACCTCATTCTTCGATGATTCAGGTTTCTTTCTTTTATTCTTGTCCTTGGAGGTTCCTGCCAAGTTGGCACTCTCAGTTCTTTCTTACATCAGTCTTTCTTCCTCTTGAACACAGTAAAAGATCAGTTCATTTAAGACCATTTTTCCTTCTGACAATTATAACTGGTCTTGAGTTGAGTAAACAGTGCTGGAAGAGAAATTAGAACCAAATGCACGAGTAAGTCCTCGGACATCTCGACCTTGAGAACCTTAAGTTTTGATGTGATGTTGGACATCTCCATAATGTGCTCTCATACATTCCTCTTGCCATTGTACTTCATGGTGATTAAGCATTGTAGCAAAGTGCTAGTTTCAGCCTTATCACTCTTTGCAAAGCGCTTTTCAATTTCAGTAAGAAATCCTTGACATCAGTAATTTCATCGAATACTATGCCCCTGAAGCCTCAAGAATGCCCCTCTTTATGATCATCAGACTCATGCAATTTGAACGATCCCACTTCTCGTAGTACCTCCTTTGATCAGAGGTACTAGAGTCCAAAGAGAAGAGGGTCACTCTTCCCTTAATGCAAAGTCTAGATTCATGCACCCCAAAACAATAAGCATGTTTTCTTTCTAGTTCTTAAAATTTGTACCATTAAGAATTGGTACCGAACTCAAATTGGCAGATACTGTAGCAAGTGTTGAAAAGAGAATAACCACATAAATACACTCACAAAATAATCAAAAAATAATCATCAACAAATTTAAATAATGACAAAACCCATCTTAAGATACCAAGTGCAACATTAATACTAAGTCTTTGGACATAATATTAATTGCTAGTGGTACCTTATTGTAATGATCAAACACCGATAATAATGCATGTTAAATAATAAACTCATCTTTGGATTAATTTATTATTCACATGTTTAACCTTTTAATTATCACATGCTTACCATCATATGAATGTATGCAATTCGGCCAAGTATTAACCTTCCTTTGGGTTGGTTAATACTTGCATGGATATACTTACATGCTACATTTAACATTTCTCTTGAGTTATCTACACAAGAGAGGTCACTTTGATGACTTCTTGTTTCAATTAGCTCATTTAAAATGTCAAACAATATGCATCACATATTAAACCACAGTCATCATTTAAATTTTGAATGAAAAGCCTAACTTTATAGCCTAATGTCACATATATTGATCATTTAGACTAAATTAAAATAGTAATTCATTAAATTAAACTCAATAGCATCAAAACTATTTCAAAAATGAAGTTAGAATTGCATTTCGCCTCGGTAAGGTGTTGCCTCGCTACGGTGACTCGAGGTTAAAAAAAAAACTAAATTTGAAACTTCAATTTTCTTTGGTGACCTGAAACTTGCAATCCATATAAGAAAATAATGCCACTTTTATATTACAAAAAATAACCGGGACAAATGGATAAGGTGCTGGTCAGGAATATATCACACATGAATAAACATGAAAGGCTTTGATACCACTTGAAGGAAATTAATCAGTCCAAATTCCATATAATTCATGTATGAACAATAAAGACAACAAAGTGAAAGCGTACTTGAATCCATAAGTCTTGATGGCAATGGATTGTGATCTTTCAAGGGGATACCTCGTATTCTTAGATTTTTCACCATATTACTTTGTGATGGGGATAAGAGAATATATAACCCCTATGTGACGATTGGTCTCCTTCGGGAACCATAACCCTGAGATTGGTTAATTTTTAATTTGGCCCCTCATCAAATTAGAAATAGCACGTAGATATCTACATAATATTTTTTTTCATGATAATTATGCCCTTAGCCAAAACTAACTTTATACCAAGTTGATCACTTTCATTGGCTTTTCAAACAATAGCATAACACATTTTGTATGACATGTGTGACCCTAAATAATTGTTTAAATTTTTAACATCATTTGGTTAGGAGTGTGATGGCTGGCTCGGGTTTAATACTTCTATGCCCAATGCATTTGTTGATGCCTAAAATTGCCATTTGCACCTAGAGGTGGGCACTGGGCCGTGCCGCCCATGGCACGGCACGGCCCAGGCCCTGATGGGCCGTGCCAGGCACGGCCCGGCACTGCTACAGTACCGGGCCGTGCCGGGCTCAGAAAATTTTTCTGTTGGCCCAGCACGGCACGGCCCATGACAGGCCTGGGCCGGCCCGTCGTGCCGTGCCGGCACGGCCCACCTGGGCCATGCCTGGCACGGCCCAGGTGGGCCTGAGCCGTGTCGGCCCAGGTGGGCCGTGCCCGGCACGGCCCAAGTGGGCCTAGGCTGTGCCAGGCACGGCCCACCTGGGGCCTGGCCCATGAACAGCTCAAATAAAAAAATTTATAAAAAATATATTTTTTTTTAATAATTAAAAAATTATTAGGAATAAAGAAATTTTATTAATATAAAGCCACCATAATGGTGAGGGGTTTGGCACAGACCCTACCAGTTTATTAATTTAAAATTAAAATGGTACAGAAGGGAGGGGGGCTAGGCCTGACCTCTAGAACATAATACAATAAGTAAGAAGAAAAAAATAGAAAGATCGCAACCATCGGATCATTGCCGATCGGATGGATCGCAACCGTCGGATCGATCATCGCCGATCGGGATCATGACTTGGATCGATCGCAACTGTCGGATCGTCTTCGATGGGATAGATCGCAACCGTTGGATTGATCATCCCCGATCGGGATCATGGCTTGAATCGATCGCAACCGTCGGATCGTCTCCGATCGGATCGATCGCAATGGTTCGATTGATCATCACCAATCGGGATCATGGCTTGGATTGATCGCAACCGTCGGATCGATCATCGCCGATCGGGATCATGGCTTGGATCGATCGAAGACGTCGGATCGTCTCCGATCGGATTGATCACAATGGTCCGATTGATCATCGCTGATCGGGATCATAGCTTGGATCGATCGCAATCGTCGGATCATCTCCGATTGGATAGATCGCAACCGTTCAATCGATAATAGCATATCAGGATCATGGCATGGATCGATCACAACCGTCGGATCATCTCTGATCAGATCGATCATCGCCGATCGAGATTATGGCTTGGATCAATCGCAACCATCGGATCGTCACCGATCGAATGGATTGCAACCGTCGGATCGATCATCGCCGATCAGGATCATGTCATGGATCGATCGCAACCGTCGGATCGTCTCCAATAGGATCGATCGCAACCGTCGGATCGATCATCCCTGATTAGGATCATGGCTTGGTCGATCGTAGACATCGGATCATCTCCGATCAGATGGATCGCAATAGTTCGATCGATCATTGTCGATCAGGATCATGGCTTGGATCGGTCGCAACCATCGGATCGTCTCCGATCGGATGGATCGCAACTGTTGGATTGATCATCACCGATCGAGATCATGGCTTGGATCGATCGCAACCGTCGTATCGTCTCTGATCGGATTGATCGCAACCGTCGGATTGATCATCGCCGACCGGAATCATGGCTTGGATCGATCCAGACGTCGAATCATCTTCGATCGGATGGATCGCAACCGTCGGATTGATCATCGCCGATCGGGATCATGGCTTGGATCGATCGCAGACGTCGGATCATCTCCGATCAGATGGATCGCAACCGTCGGATTGATCATCGTCGATCATGATCATGGCTTGGATCGATCGCAGACATCGGATCGTCTCCGATCGGATTGATCGCAACAGTCCGATCGATCATTGTCGATCGGGATCATGGCTTGTATCGATCGTAACCATTAGATCGTCTCCGATTGGATGGATCGCAACTGTTGGATTGATCATCGCCGATCGGGATCATGGCTTGGATCGATCGCAACCGTCGGATTGTCTCCGATTGGATGGATTGCAACCATCAGATCGATCATCCCCGATCGGGATCATGGCTTGGATCAATCGCAACCGTCGGATCGTCTCCGATCGGATTGATCGCAATGATCTAATCGATCATCGTCGATCGGGATCATGGCTTGGATCGATTGCAATCGTCGGATCCATCATCGTTGATCAGGATCATGGCTTCGATCAGCTGGCTGGTGCCTAGGTGCACAGTGTGCTCCTGGCACCAGCCGTGCCATGGCACGGCCTTGGCACGGCCTATAAAATGGCCCAGCAAGGCCGTTCTGGCATGACCCAATAGGGCCGTTGCTGGGCCGTGCCAAAACGGCCCAGCAGGGCCGTGCCAAAATGGCCCAGCAGGGCCGTGCCATGGCACGGCCCACAAAATGGCCCAGAAGGGCCGTTTTGGCACGGCCCATGGCCCATTTCTTGATGGGTCACGGGCCGTGCCGAATTTGATTTTTTTTTAATGGGCCGTGCCAGGCACGACACGGTAATTTTTTTGGCACGATGGGCCTGGGTCGTGCCTGGCACGGCACGGCCCAGTGCCCATGCCTATAATTGCACCAACGATTGAGTTTTTGCTTCGAGCATCCACCCAGCCATATGATCGCTTCCCTATAACCAAAAAGAGGAGCGCTAAGAGGGCTTTGAAATTTTTGGCATTTCCTTTTAAGAGATATCTTCTGATACTTAAGCCAGCATGATAAAAGTTAGCATGATGAATGTGGAGGAACAGCCTTTAGAGGAAACACTTAGGGCAACGACAACTACCCCCATCGAACCTATCGATGGCTGGTGTTGTTAAAAAGATTACCTTGGTCAGCTCCTCCCAGGGACAGCCAAATAAAGAGGAGAACCAGTTTAAAAGGACCAGATGCGAGGGCTCGCCTTTTTAAATGAAGACCTCAAAGGGATACAATACCCCCGAGATATGAAACTCGGATCACCTCTGAGCAATGAAGACTTTCAAGGGATACAGTACCCCTAGGATATGGAACTCGAATCATCTTCGAACAATGAAGACCTTCAAGGGATACAGTACACCGAAGACATGGAACTAGATTAAACCCCGAACATATTACTAGCGAAGTATGCTTGAATCGAGCCATTTTTCTCATTGTAATAAACTTCACTCTTAGATTCAAATATTTCTTATTGAATAATAATCTTCCTTGAGTTGTGGATGAAAGGCAGGTCTCGCCCAATCTTTGACCTACGGGTCCCATTCTCCGAACCTTGGCTGGGCTAAGTAAAAATTTTCTCTGTACCTTGGCACAATCGAGCAACTTTCTCTAAACCTTGGCTGAGCCAAGTAAAAATTTTCTTCACACCTCTGTAGGGCCAAGCAACTTTCTCCGAACTTTAGTTGGGCCAAGTAAAACTTACTTCGTACCTCGACACGGCCGAGCAACTTTCTTCGAACCTTGGCTTAGCCAAGTAAAACTTTCTTCGTACCTCAGCAAGGCCAAGCAGATTTCTCCATACCTCGATAGAACCGAGCAAATTTCTCCATACCTCGGCAGGGCCGAGCAACATTCTCTATACCTTGGCAGGACCAAGTAAAATTTTCTCCATACCTTGGCACGGCCGAGCAACTTTCTTTGTACCTCGACTGGGCTGAGTAAAAATTTTCTCCATAACTCAGTAGGGCTGAGTAATATTCTTCGTACCTTGACAGGGCCAAGTAAAACATTCTACGTACCCCAGCATGACTGAGCTTTCTTCGTACATTAGCAGGGTCGAGTAACATTCTCCGTACCTTGGCAGGGCCAAGTAAAAAATTTCTTTGTACCTCGGCAGGGCCGAGTAGATTTCTCCGTACCTTAGCAGGGGCCGAGCAACTTTCTTCATACCTTGGTTGGGCCAAATAAAAAATTTTCTCCGTACTTCGGCAGGGCCGAGCAACATTTCCGTACCTTGGCAAGGCCAAGTAAAACATTCTACGTACCTCAGGATGGTTGAGCTTTCTCCGTACCTCACCAGGGCCGAGCAACATTCTCTGTATCTTGGCAGTGCCAAGTAAAATTTTCTTCATATGTCGGCATGGCCGAGCAACTTTCTCCGAACCTTGGCTGGACCAAGTAAAAAATTTCTTCATACCTCGGCACGGTCGAGCAACTTTCTCCAAACCTTGGTTGGGCCAAGTAAAAATTTTCTTCGTACCTCGACACAGTCGAGTGACTTTCTTCGAACCTTAGCAAGGCCAAGTAAAAATTTCTCCGTACCTCAACAGGGCCGAGCAACTTTCTCCGTACCTCGGCAGAACCGAGTAACATTCTTCATACCTTGGCAGGGCCAAGTAAAAATTTCTTTGTACATCGGCAGGGCCGAGCAACTTTCTCCATACCTTGGCATGGCCAAGTAAAATATTATACTTACCTCGGCATGGCTTAGCTTTCTCCGTACTTCGGTAGGGCCGAGCAACATTCTCCATACCTTGGCTGGGCCAAGTAAAAAATTTCTTCGAACCCCGACAAG
This sequence comes from Calamus simplicifolius, assembly GCA_900491605.1. Taxonomy (NCBI): domain Eukaryota; kingdom Viridiplantae; phylum Streptophyta; class Magnoliopsida; order Arecales; family Arecaceae; genus Calamus; species Calamus simplicifolius. The sequence continues at coordinate 155,277 of UESW01002408.1, forward strand.
ATCGGTCAGAGTTATCCAAAACTTAGCACAACTAAGCATTTATTCTTTCGAACTTTGGCACAACCAATCGAATTATTTTATAACTCAGCAAGTCTGAGTATTCATTATGCCTTGGTCGGCATGAGAAACCTAACTTCAGCACGCCCGAACCTATCTTATACCTCAGTAAGCCTGAGAGAATCAATTTGTCATGCTACCTAATTAACTAAAGCGACAAACATTCAGCAAAAGGAATGTACAATTGAAAACGAAAGCTTCATTCATTTAGAATATTATTTTACAAGATATTACAAGTGCACGAAAGCATAAAAAATGTAAGAAAATTTTACATAATGAAAGTTTCCTAAAGTCTACTTGCTGTTACTGCAACGACAATGCTTCAACTTTAGAGGAATGCGAAGAGTGCCTTCAAACTCCGTTCGATGACAAACTTTGGAACTTAGGGCAAGGATATGGAAAGAAGCTCAAGCCAAATATACTTACGTTGAGCTTTCCATCCTTTAAGAAGACACCTAATGGATCTTTAGGCATTTCTTCTGGTGAATCAGCAACAACCGCTGCCGACTATAGAAAAGCTTGAGGAAGATATACAAGCGGAGGTCCAACGAGAATGCTTCTTTTTTGCGTTTTTAGTGTGACCTCTATGACTTCCTCCCTTCCTCTTCTTCACACTTGTGTGCTGAAAAAGGGATTTCGGGGTCGCTTTCATCGGTGCCTCATTTTTGGCTTCATGGGATCCAACAGAGTCGCTACTCGGGGCCCCTTAGATAGCCTGTTTTTCAGCAACTTCTTCATTCGAACCCTCAAGCTTGAGCTGAATCTTAAAGAGGAAGACCAACTCTTCTTCCTCTGACGATGACATGGGTAAACTCTCCCAAACTCACTCTCAATGGAAGGAAACCCTCGTTGGGCTACAGACAGTACTCTCCCTTTTTCCTTTTTTGTAGCCGTCGAACGGAGAGCAGAAGCCATTAACGGGGTGGAAAACTAAAGAGTTTCACCTAGCCCAAGGAGATGGACTCTTTTCGATCCATAGATTGGCCATGTGTCACCCTCACACCCGCCCTCACTGGGTACGAGGAGTCTTTTCTTGCGCCATGAAGCTGAGTAAAGGTACCCTTCCTCAATCTCAGCTTTCACGATTTAAATGCAAGCAGTCATCTTTAATTTTTAAAGCACGAATAAAAGCGGAAGGCTGACTATGGAGGGGCACTTGGCACTTGACACGAGGAATGAAACCCTCCGATAAGCCAATCAATAGAATCGGGCGGCAAACCCACATTGGCAACAGAGCTCATTGATCGATCAGCCGAAGCTATATGAAGACTCTACTCCCTATGCCCGAAACCTATGCTTCGGACTAGAGAGTGGGGGGCATGTGATGTGGAGAAAAATTGTCACCGTATCAATAAACATGCTCGACGATAAAGATAGAGTTATCTATGATTTGGTTGATCAAGCCACGTTTGAACTGACTGGACTACGGTCCAATAGATAGCAAGAGTCGGTCTCAGCACCGACATCGGAGTCGGTCTCCTCACCGACTCTAAAGTTAGTACCGACGCCATCATCGGTCTCGATGCCGACACTAGAGTCGGTTTCTGAACCTCAGCAGGGTCGAGCTATCTCAATACTTCAGAAGGGTCGAGCTATCTCAGTACCTCGCCAGGATCGATCCTCATCCCTTCAACGTAAGCGCCATTGCTGCTTCAAACCACACTGAATATCTCGAAGGATGAACCACCCTGATCGCAAGGATCGCGAAATAAGCTTTCCAAAATAGAAATGGAAGCCAAATACATCACTTCGTCCATGATCAATGGGATTTCAAATTTTCAATAAAGCGTCCATCAACTTCATCAACTACTGATCCCCGTAACCATTGAAATTCTGGCCTTATCAGATGCAACTCCCTAAAACGCATCCGAAAAATCAGGTAACAGCTCACCTCATCGGTAGCATACAAATACCAAGTCCCAGAACCTCAGGTATGCTTTCGAAGGCAATCTAAGCCAAAAAAAACTCTAGCAAAAGCCATTGTTCCTGAAAAATCATCTCAAGGAGGAAGATCTTTTTGCTGAAGCCTTTTCCTCTCATCTAATTGCTGAAAATTTCCACTAACTTGGGCATCGAAGGGCATTTCGCAAGGACCACCCCCTGTGCTTTCTGCAAAGACTGCCTTGCAGGTCCATCTGAACGAAAGAGCACTATTTGAATCCCAATATGTACCATCCTCAAGCCAGAGAATGAATTTCAGCAGCATAAGGCGATATGACACAAGATGAGCCAATGTATGATATTTTTTAAAAGTAATGATAAGAGATATATCAAGGCATTGCATGAGATCATGAAATGTCGAGATGATTTGACCTAATTCATGAAGTATTCGGCAATATTGACCACTTAGCCGATTATTCTTATGAATAGTAATTAAAGTTTTATAAAAGGTTATATAATATTTGTTAGCATAAAAACGATCTCCTAAGATAACAACTCCATACATAATATTAATATTGACGTCCATTAGCATAATTTTTTTTATTTTTTGAAAACCAAACCTTAACATGCTCAAAGCCCATGCCTCTCTCCTCTTATATCATGTTCTTACTTCTCTTTTTCATTGCATGATATGATTAAAAAAAAAACTTAATATTTTTTATTTATTTCAAAACAAAAATTATATATATATATAACCCATGGAATATTAAAATTACTTGATCACGTCCTCGGCACGCCAACTCACGGTGTCACCTTGGCTATGAACCCAACCCTGGGCCCGAAGCCTTAAATCCTGGAGAAAGTCTTTCTGAGCGTGATTGGCCGGACCAGTCTTGCTCTCTTTAGAACCCACAAGAGGCTCCCCATTTTTCCTACCCCGTTTCTTCACCAAAGGAAAAGACTTTGTAAGCATCCAATACAGTAAGTCCTTTATGCGCAGCACCATTACTTTTTATTAATTCATGTGCATACGATACTCCGATAAAAAAATTACGATACTTCAGTTTTAAAATTATGACATCATAGTTATAAAATTATAACACCCATTCAGAAAGTTAAAAAAAATTACAATACCCCAATAAATTTACGACACCGTGTTATAAAATTATGACACTCATTCAAAGAACGTACACAAATTTCAAAAAAACTGAACCGATATTAATGCATGTCACATCAAAATTTAAAATGGCAAATTTAAGATGACATCCAGTTGTAAACTTACACATCGTAATTATAAAATTAAAAATTAAAATACCCATTAAGAAAGTCAAAAAAATTATGACATTCCAGTTGTAAATTTATGATACTGTAGTTATAAAATTACGATACCCATTCCATTCAGAAAATGTTTGTACATAAATTTTAAAAAAAGCTGAATGGATATTAATGCACGTCACATCAAAATTTAAGATCACACTCTAATTGTAAACTTACGATATCATAGTTATAAAATTAAAACACTCATTCAAAAAATTAAAAAATTACAATATTTCAATTATAATTTACAATACCGTAGTTATAAAATTATGATATATATTTAAAAATTATAATATATATTCAAAAAATATACACAGCAGCCTATATATAAATTTTAAAAAAATAAATAAATATTAATATATATCATATTAAAATTTAAGATAACATTCTGCTTCATCATATAAAATATATATGAATCAATAAAAAAAATAATGCAGCCACGTATAATTTGTTGCACGAAGAGGCGGTGCAGAGAGTCTTTTCCCTCCACCAAAACCCCCCTCCGCACAAAAGATCAGAGCTTTCTCAATAGTCTCTCCTGCCCCCTTCCCACTCCGACGATGGCCGCCGAATCGAAGACCAAATACGATCGCCAGCTAAGGTAGCCTCCATCCCCTTCACTCTGCTTCAGTCTCACTACGATGCCATGGATCTCTATCTGTCTCTCGCCGTTACTTGGCATTCTCCTCTCGCCCTAAGCCCTTAACAGTGGTTTCCAGCTCACTGTTAAGTCAATAGCTTTAGCCGTCAAACCATAGAGAGATTTTTTTTTGTTGATTTTTTCATCATCTGTAAACCCTTCTTTCAATTCGATTGTTGGTTGCACATATGGAATTTTCAAGAAAAGGACCCAAAACAACGCTTCCTTGAGTAATAACAACGATTCCATGAGTAATAACAACGTGAAGTTGCTCTACCGACATCGTGGAGTTCTTTGGCGAGTTTCAAGACTGATGGACGATGACAGTTCGGTCAGGGGTGTAGAGATAGGTAGGTAGATTTAGATGCCAACCGCCGCAAAAAAAAATTGTAGTATATGCGGCGAATGTTGTCTTCAAATCCGTGTGCCGATCGTCTTAAGTTATTTCCGCTCAGTTTACATGAATTTTCTCGTGCCGAATTACTTCTCGCATGATTTAACCTTCACAGCATTAACTCCCAGGCGCTCTTGTTGTATCCTCTCCTTCAACTTTTTTTTTTTAAATCAATTTTGATTTACCTTTATTCAATTCTTTCTTGGCTTTCTTTCTTTTATTATATTTTTCCTACAAGAATACGTAACAAGATTTTGATTTAGACTAGAACTGCATTATCAACATGGTTGGCAACACTACTGATGAGGTTTCCTCTTCTCTCCAAAATTTGTTCAATGCTGCACATTGATTCGTCTTTACTGAAGCAGTCAAATTGTCAACAATCTGGTGCTCATGAGCTGATCAAAGAGATCAATATTGACTGACACTTTACTCAAGTGAAGCACAATTTGTAGGATTTTTGCGCTTTCTAGTGGTTTTGTACCTCTTATAGAAATGCTTAATGAAAATTAACGGCAAGTCCAAATTAAGGTGCCAAGCAGACTTGCATCAATGGATCTCTTGCATATAGGAGCTTACCCATCTATGTTGATTGTGTTGCTTTGAATATGTTATTAGGTTCGGTTACCTTAATAAATGCAACTTTCATTTCTTCAAATCATGGTGCTTCAAACCCTAACAAAATGAAACTGAATGTGAATTTTTGGTTCATGGATTTTTAATTAATTCATTAATCAACTTTATTAGATCGTGACCTATATGAAATTAGGTTAAATTTATTTCAGGTTATTTCTTTTGACAAGAAAATGGTGAAATTTTGACATTTCTTTTAGACTACTCCTCTCTTATTAATAATGTCCAACACAGATCTTTGCCTTGTTAAAATATGTATACGTGCGAGTGCCTGTAGACAGGTGTGCACATAGGCACAATTTTAGAACTAAGCTTATTGATCCAAACAAAGAGAAGAATGTTTTTAAGGATAGAAAGTATAAGCTTATTGACTAAGTTTCTATTCCAGATGGTGGTTAATGGAGTTCATATAATGCCACTCAGGAAACGCGACCATTCCTCTCTCTCTCTCTCTCTCTCTCTCTCTATATATATATATATATATATCTTTCTTAATCCATTCTCTGTAGCTGAAGACATATAGTTAAAATTATCAACTTAGTTTTTTCTTTCAGCTTCTAGTTGTGCTCTGATATATTTAATGCACAATCTCTCCTTAACTGCCCCTCGATTAATATTGTAGGCAAAATTGAATTTTTAAGTGTGATGATTTCTAATTTTAGTTCTTGTATATGTTGAAACTGTTATTTTTGCTCTCTATATTTTCTTCATAATGTGCTATTCTTTATTTGCCTTTTTTTTCCACTAGTTAGGTTAAAATGTTTTGTGTATTATTTGTTATCATCAATATTTTATTCAAATTGTAGGATTTGGGGAGAACAAGGACAAGCAGCATTAGAGAAAGCGAGCATATGCTTGCTTAATTGAGGTCCTACAGGATCTGAAGCTCTGAAAAATTTTGTTCTAGGTGGTATTGGGAGTATCACTGTAGTTGATGGGTCTAAAGTGGAAGCATACGATCTTGGGAACAATTTTATGTGTATGTTCATCTCTTGCATTTTACAATTTCAACATATTTTCTTTCATATACTAATAGTCTTTAGAAAATGTCAGTGGATGAAGAAAGCCTGGGGCAATCGAAGGTAAAATGTGTATATTCTTTTCTACAAGAGCTAAATGATGCCGTTGAAGCCAAGTTTGTTGAGGAGTCTCTTGAGACCTTAATAGAAACAAACCCATCTTTTTTTGCTCGGTTTACATTAGTAATAGCAACACAGGTATGCTGCTGTATTTTTTTTTGGATTTTTTTTAAATTTATAAATTGGTGCATAAGTCTACACTTGCTGCAATCCTTAAAAGGAGTTCGCAAATTTGTAGCTATAAAATATAATAATTTTGTGTGCTTTTGGCGGATATCCTCACGTACATGTTTTCTTTCTCGTGAAGGGTTGGACATAATTCTTTGGTGGTCCTGGCAACACCAAAGTTGACATAACATGCATGAAAACCATGGGAAAGAGATATAGGATTTATACTATTTCACAGGCTAAAAGAGCAAAATTATTTTGAATGAAGAAGAAACATTAATTTAATTCAGGATGGTTGTAAAGAGACAAAAGGGGCTAAAGATATATTGACCATAATATAGCTAAAGTGGGTAGAACAAAAATAAATTATTTATAATGAAAAGTTAACAACTTACGCAGGATGCAGAGGCTGTTATCATCGACAAACTGATGATAGATAAAAAAACTTATATGGTAAAACTGTTATTGATACTGAGCAGAAATTATGTCAGTGATACTCAACAGAAATTATATGGTAAAACTATTATTGATACTTAGTGACCTTGAGGTAGTCTACTGAGTGTTTGTTGCCTAATCAAGCATTCTTAGCAGTAGGAAAGTTATAGAAAAAGTGTCATAAAAATAGAGAGGTTGTCAAATGGATCATGAAATGAGGGCTGAACATGCATTTGTGTTGTTTCACAAGAGGGCTGGAATCAAGGATCAAGCAAATGACATGCATTGGTTGTTAAATTGTTTTTTTTGTTGACGGTCATATAATAACTAATGCAAATTTAAGATGTCATAGATAAACTGGACGCCCAGCTAGTTGTATATGTGTGTGTGCACAGGTGGGTGAATTTGTGGGTGTCTAGGCACGTTTGCTGTTTAGGCCTTACTCTCCATCTTAATAGTGATAAAATATGGTTCAGTTCCGACTGAAATGTGATAAAATATGATCCCTGAAAATGAGCATTGAAGTAGATGCCATGGAAGAACACAGTTAAATAACTAGAAATAGTGAAAATAAAAGGAATTTGAGAGAAAAGAGAAGAGGAAAAATAAGAAAGAAAATAGCGAAAGGGATGCAAAGGATGCGGAGCACTCTGTCTATGAGGGCCTTGTGCATCATATTTAATTATCAAACACCAAAGTTCCATGTGACTCGAATGCTGCAATTGAGGAGCGAGTCATCATATTCTCAGGTTTATGGGATGGGCCACTGCAGTAAACTCTGAAGCATGTCTTGTAATTCTCCAAGCCTATTTTGGCATAAATTGAGATTAAAGTTCATCAAAGACATGATCTGATAGCATCTTGACAAATCTGAAGAAAGATTCTTGGATTTTTAGGCATTTTACATTAAAATCAATTGCGTTACAAGCTTTGATCCTATTTTATTTGGATGTTGGTAGTAGTCAGTGAATAGTGTTGCATTGTGCTCGCCAAGTTGTGTTGATATAGGCAAATTATAGGGTGAGGTTAGGGTTTGTGTGCCTGATGTGTTGCTTTATCCCAGTTTGGTCAATCTGGTGGTTCTGTTCAATTTGCTTGCCTTAATGCTCCTTTTTAACGCTTAGTGACATCAATAGCGGTGGTTTGACTTGATGAGCACAGTGTAAACCTTTGAGTTTGCATGTGCATGGAAAAATAATATTGGATTCTCGATAAATTAACTGTGTTTGGAAGCTAATGCTTGTCATGTTTCTTACAAATTAGGTTCTCATCTTTGTCAACTTATCAATGATGCTGCTGTTCAAGTTGACTCAACATCTGCAGATTTCTGGGTTTTGGTGGCAGCTTTAAAGGTGAAGGCATTTCTATTGTTAGTTTTCAGAGTTCCACCTCTCATTTCATTTATGCTGTAGAAAATTTGATGGCATCTTTTCAAACCATATTTCGAATGTTGCCATTGGCTGATGCAGTAACATATCACATATGCCAATGACATTCATAGGTATTTATTTTTCAGCCCTTATTGAATTGTGATGCTAGAGTTCTACAAATACTAGATTTAAGTCCCATTTCAACTTAAATACCACTTATTTGTTCTTGATAATGCTGCAAAAGGACATAAGAAGAAGAAAGAAGAAAGAAACCAGTATGTGTCCAGCTGATGGAGCCCAATTGTGTGTTTGATTTGATGATATTGTTCAACCACAGTTGTGTTTTGTTCAACAAAATAAAAAAGTGAAATAGGGATGGTTCTTTCTTATAGGAATAATGATTCTGCAAGTTATTCTTATTTCTGTTTGGCTAAAATACCTGGAGTAACTCTAGGTTGATGGTGTTTTCTCCATACAAAAGATGATGTAAGTGATTTCTTGTACATACCTTATAGAATTTGCATGATTTTTTTAAATCTTTTTTAATGTGCTATTTCATTAATATCATGTCAATTTTTTTTAAGCTAACATTTGGATAGAAGATATATGTTACAATAAATTATGTCCCATCAAAGTACTTGGGTTAAGGATATGACTATCTAGTTAATGCAAGATGAACATCGAGCTAGGAGGCTATACAATGTGATTTATTCTGATGCCAGTTTGTGGGACTTGGTGGCCATTGTTTATTTGATCAAAGGGGTTTTCTAAAGTACTTGTAAGTTGTACCAATGAAGCTTCAACATGGAACAATAATGCTGTGATGTATTTAACTAAAAGATAAGTCAGAATTGAATGGAACCTGAATTTCTGAAATGCCATCTTGCAGCAGCTCAGTATAAAACTTCAGATTGCAATGCCACCAATTTGGCTCTCTCATGTCTGAAGTTAGATCAAGCAGTTACTGGCTCGTTGTGAAGGTAGTTCAAATAACATTAATGGGTGAAAACTGCATTACCACAGAATAATGCTGGATTTTTATTCCTTTTGGTATTTCTTAATTTATTATATAAGACTATCACCCATATCATGCTTACACTCTCCATAACGATTTGCATACCGTTTATGTTGCTTTTGAAATTCTCTGAATGTATGTGCATCATCTCACAAAACATGTGCTGTTTTTCATTTTTAAATTTTATCCAGTTGTACTCCTTTAGTTCAGAAAGGAGTCTACCAGAACAAACTAAACAAAAGTTCCCATTGTTTCATATTTATTAAGTTCAAGGTTATCCTTCATGTCATCCTACATGTCATGTTTGTACATTAAAGTGATTTCTTATCTTTAGGCAGATACATCTTAAACATACCGCATTCTACATACTAATCTATAATATTACTGTTCTTTGCAGGAATTTATCGAGAATGAGGGTGATGGAGAGCCACCTCTCAAGGGATCCATACCTGATATGACATCTTTGACTGAGTTAGTGGCTAGATTCTAGCATAGGTAACTTGGATTTATTTTAAGTTACTACATTTAGTTATCCAATGGGTTCTTCTGTTGTACAGATATTATGTCAGCCTGCAAAAGATCTACCAAGCTAAGGCTGAGTCTGATTGTCTTGCGATGGAGCAACGTGTGAGAAATATCCTGAAGCGAATTGGTGGAGATCCTGATGCCATTACTTAAGCATGTATCTAGAATTTCTGTAGAAATGCTAGAAAGATTGCTGTAAGTATTCTCTTTTACTCAACTTTGCGGTATCAGCAATTATTTAACAACTGAAATTCTCCTAATTGTCTTAGCTATTACATGCTGTTCAACATACCTAATGGTTGATAAGCTATTTCCATGTGTTTTTCTGCCTCTAAATATTGTCATATTCCTTTGGAAATTTATGCCATCTGCATTCCTTTTCACTCTGTTGGAAAATTTACTGAGAATTGTAAAGTTGCGAGAATTGTAAAGTTGATCTTATGGACATTGTCATGTTTGATCAGAAATTTCTTTTTTGGAGAATAATCATGTCACTATTGTTCTGTTTCTTTAGTATTATCGTATCATCTGTTAATGCCTCTTTCACAGGTGTGTAGATACCGCAACATTGAGGATGAGTTCAGCACTCCTGTTCCTACCGGAATTGCAGAATTACTTGACAACGAGGATTACAGGCAAGTCCCTTAGAATGCTCTTGCAATTCAGTCATATTACAAGATGCTGTATATATATTTTTTAATTTTGTAATCAATCCTTTGTCATATGATTGTTGATGGCGATCATCCTAAAGTAGTCAGCTTCAGCCCTGATATTTTTCCTTGTAAATTGTTGATTCATTTACTTTGAAGCATGCTTATGGTTGTTCTTGGAGACACTCCACCATTCCCACCACCTATTCAAACTTAGGGTTGTTTAGGTTGCTTATGGCTGCTAGGGTTAGGATTGTAAAAGTGCAGGCCAGAACTGTTTTTTTGAAAAATCGCATTTGATTTAGTAAAGCTTGTTCAAATGGAAGTTGTTTATGTTGAAATGCTATTCCAACGAACTTTCTTTGTTTTGTTACGGTACTAAATTTGCAATGGATTAGGAACTTTCTTCTCTCCTTTCTTCCACTGAAACTTGAAGTCAATGCTTTTTTTTTTCTTTTTTTTTTTTGTTAATTGCTTCCCTTATCCATGTCTTTTCCTCCCCCATTTTTTTCATATCATTTCTTTTTTAAATTTAATGATATTCTATATTTTCTTGGCCAACTCCATGTAGTTGGGAAAAGGCTTAGATGAGTTGAGTTGAGTATTCTATATTTTCTTGCTTTGTTTTTCCATTACTTCTTCATTCGAATGGAGGAGGTTAATTAATATCTCATTGAACATTGACTATGCAACTTTATATTTTTCAAGTTATACAGGAATATCCTAGATTCGAATCCTTCCTCTTCGCAAGAGGATTGTGCATGTGGAACAGAATATGGACTCTTTGCCCAGTTCGATCTTTGTGGCTTATTGCCAGGGAAAGGCTTACACCATTTTGCGGCTTCCACGAGCCTCAACTCAACTTCACAACTTAACTCATCTAAGCCTTTTCCCAACTACGTTGGTCGGCTGCATGAATCTGCTTCCTCTACTCTGCTATATTCAGAACTAAATCGACACTCAAATTATAAATAGCTATATATCTTTTAATTATTTATCCATGTTAGTTTAGGTTTACCTTTACCTCTATCATTACCATGAACTATTAAAAGAGTACTCTTTCTAATTGGAGCATTTAAAGGTTTTCATTGTATATGTTCAAACCATCATAATCGATTTTATCTTTAATTGGGCTACTCCTATTATTTCTCATATATATTTATTTCTAATTCTATCTTTTAAAGTTTTACCACATATTCATCTTAACATGCATATTTTTGCTACACTTAATTTATTCACTTGTTTTGGTATTACCCAACACTTTGCTCCATATAGCATAGCTGGCCTAATAGTGGTTTTATAAATTTTTTTTTAATTTTAATAGGATGCGTCGATCATACAATACTCCTGAAGTACTCCTCCATTTAATCCATCCTGCTTTAACTTTATGATTTATATCTTCACCTATTTCACCTTTTTGCTGGATATTTGATCCCAACTACCTAAATTTTTTACTCCTTGGTATCTCTTGGTTTGCAATCTTCATTGTCTCTTCATTTATACTTCTACTTCCACTAAATTTTACTTCACTAAAATTACATTTTGTGTATTCAGTTTTAGTTCTATTAATCTTGAAACCTTTATATTCTAAAGCCTCTTTCCAAATCTCTAGCTTAGCATTTACTTCAAATTTAGTTTCATCGATCAACACTATATCGTCTATAAATAACATAGACTCTGGGATATCATCTTGAATATGCTAGGATATTATCTTGAATAAGTTTAGTTAGTTTATTCATAACTAATGCAAAAAGATACGGACTTAAGGCAGATCCTTAATGCAAACCTACAGTAATTGAAACTCATTGGTTTCTCCTATTGTTGTTTTAACGATAGTTATTACTCTATCATACATATTTTTTTATCAATTCTATGTACCTTTTGTTAACTCTTTTTTTCCTAAAACTCAACTCATCTAAGCCTTTTCCCAACTACATGGGGTTGGCTACATGAATCGCTTCCTCCATTTTGCTCTATCAGGACTAAGTCGACACTCAAATTATAGATAGTTATATTTTTTTAATTATTTCTGTCCATGTTAGTTTAGGTTTACTTCGACCTCTATCATTACCATGGATTGCTAAAAGATCATTTTTTTTTAATTGGAGCATCTAAAGGTCTTCTTTGTAGATGTTCAAACCGCCTTAATCGATTTTCTCTTATTTTATCTTCAATTAGAGTTACTCCTATTATTTCATGTATATGTTTATTTCTAATTCTATCTTTTAAAAATTTACCATATATCCATCTTAATATGCACATTTCTGTTACACTTAATTTATTCACATGTTGTTTCAGTATTGCCCAACATTGTTTCACATAGTACAACTGGCCTAATAGCGGTTTTATAAATTTTTTAAAAATTTTAATAGGATGTGTCAATCATACAATACTTCTGAAGCATTCCTCCACTTAATCTATCCTGTTTTAACTTTATGATTCATATATTTATCTATTTTACCTTCTTGTTAGATAATTGATCGTAAATGCCTAAATTTTTTACTCTTATAGTCGATCATCAGTTCTTATTCCATCCCCCTCTCATCTGGATGCAAGATATTTAGGATAGTTTGAGGATGGCCCTGAGAAATTTTAAGTAGCAGTATCTGTTTCATTGTGACCATCGGGGATCTTTCACCTCACCGATGGATTCCAGCTCTCTTTGAGAATGGTCTAAGGAGTTCTAATCCCACATCCAACACTCTCCCCCTGGGTTTGAAATCCAAATCCTTGGGCAGACTGAATCTAATACTCGCAAGTATAGGTCTAAAGAAGAGACGACACTTTGGAAACAGAACTCCATCCCTTGCCTAAAGTGCAATGTATAGAGAGATGGGCATACGACCTAGGCCCCCCGGCCGGAAAAAAACTGGCTATGCCCATCATGGCCCATTATTAAATGGCTCGTGCTGAGCACGGCCCGTTAAAAAAAATTTGGAGTCTGGCATGACTTGCAGCCCATTTTTGGCTGAACCATGCCGGCATGGCCCGGAACAGCTGTAACTGGGCAGTGCTAGGCACGGCTCACCACGGGCAAGGCCTGGGCATGGCCCAGTCCTAGCTGAAACGGCTAGGGAGTTTTTTTTTACCATTCTAACCCTCCCAATAGCCATAAAACGGCTATATTGAGGGGTATTTTGGAAAAAAATTCACTCCTATAAATACCACATTCCTTCCTCATTCTCACCACACTAAATCAACTCTTCTTTTCTTACTACTTTTTCTTTCTTCTAGCAAGTGCTCTAGCAATTTAATTTTTAGTTTATAAGTGTTCTACTAAGTGCGCTAGCAAGTGTTCAAGTGCTACACAAAAGGAGGTTCTTGTTGAAAAGTACAAGAGAAACAAGGTTACTTGTTGAGAGGCGAGAGCACAAGAGGAAACTCACAAATCTCGGCTCCATGCCTCCATCTCTGATCCTCTTCTTAATTTCTCCTTGTGATTAGTTTTTATTTTTTTGCATTCATTAATTTAGAATTTTAGATATGGCATCTTATGACGAAAGTCATTGGGCATACCCCTGTTTCTGAGGGAAAGGAAACTAATCCCCAAGTTCCCTCTAGAACCAGTGAATTAAGTGAAGGTCAAACCTCTTCTCGTAAGAGGACTAGTGATGTATGGAATGATTTTGATAGAATTATGGTTGATGGAGTCTTGAAAGCAAAATGTAGAAAATGTGCAAAATTTTATAGTTGTAGTAGTAGTAGGAAAATAGGCATTTAAAAAGACATCAAAAGACTTGTAGGATACATGATAGAGATATAGACTAAAAGATATACTTTATGTTATGTCTTTACATTTTTAATGAGAATTTATTTTGAGCAATGTGTGCCATTTACTATATATGTGCATGTGTCTAGTATTTACAAAGAGTATTTGATCTAGTGTGTAGAGTACGGCTTACACACAGAAGACTAGATCATTGGTTCTTTTGGAATACAAGTTTATTGTTCACAGTTTTAGATAGAATTGGACACACCATCAGTAGAACTGTAGCACAAATTTTTAGTAGGTCTGTCTTGACTACAGGAAATGATTTATTCTAACTATTTGTGCTAGTACACTTTGTGTGTATTGAACAGGACCCAGTTGAGTTGATTATTTTATACTGACTTTATAAAATAATTTAAAACTCATGAATATTATGATTACTTATGCTCTTAATCTGAATTCTATTTCTAGACACATGTATGTAGTGATTATTGCTTTGATTACACATAGAGTGAGATTCTATATGAGTCAATAAACTCAGTGGGTTGGGCAATAACATTATATATATGGTAAATATTAATAGTTGAAGGAATCCACGTCCTGTTAATTTGGATTGATGATATCCCCTTGAGAAAGCTTATAAGTTTTGATTGTATCAAATCTTGCAAGTGGATTTTGAATCCGATACATCAAATAAGTTAAGTGGATAAGTCTCAAGGATAATAACAGCTAATTAAATTATATTATCAGTATTTAAATTTAATTGGTAGATATCTGTAATCTTAACGTGAGGAGATAATAAGTATTTAATATTAAGGCTCGAAAATATAAATTCGAATGTGATTAGGAGTACAATTATAATTCTTTAGTGGAATGAATTATAATTTACGTAATTGAATTCTAACCTGGGATAGGATTAGGAGATTTAATTACGTGGGAAGTCCTTTTCATATTTGCCTATTTGGTCCCTGTTGTAGCCCTATAAATACCCTCTTAGTTGGTTGCTAGGGTTAACGTTTTTGAGAAAAAAGAAAAACAAGAAACCCTAGGTCGGCCGAGAGATCCCACCATCTTGTGAGAGAAGGAAGGTATTTCGGGAATACGGTGGAAGGCTAAAAGGTTGAGGTCGAGCAATCAAATCGAAGTGTTCCAACGTTCAAGTCTGAAGGTATAATCTTATACTCATAGATTAGAACAGTAAAAGATTTTGTATTACTCATATACGCTATAGCCGTGATCTTGGGGGTATTCCGCGCTCCCCAACAGTTGAGAGGCGAGAGCACAAGAGGAAACTCACAAATCTCGGCTCCATGCCTCTACCTCTGATCCTCTTCTTAATTTCTCCTTGTGATTAGTTTTTATTTTTTTGCATTCATTAATTTAGAATTTTAGATATGACATCTTATGACGAAAGTCATTGGGCATACCCCTGTTTCTGAGGGAAAGGAAACTAATCCCCAAGTTCCCTTTAGAACCAGTGAATTAAGTGAAGGTCAAACCTCTTCTCGTAAGAGGACTAGTGATGTATGGAATGATTTTGATAGAATTATGGTTGATGGAGTCTTGAAAGCAAAATGTAGAAAATGTACAAAATTTTATAGTTGTAGTAGTAGTAGAAAATAGGGCATTTAAAAAGACATCAAGAGACTTGTAGGATACATGATTCTCGTCTGCAAAGCATCCTTTATATATAAGGGGATCACTTGTAGGTACTTTTGAATATAATCATGAAAACCAAAGGAAATTACTTGTAAGATAGTTAGTTTAAGATGAATTACCTTTTATTTTATGTGAATTTTTTAATTTTTAAGAATATGTTCAATTAGCCCTATAACCTACTTATAAAAGAACTAGTAGGTGTACATTTAGAAGAGTAGTTATGATAAACTTTTTAGCAATAAAACAAAGTTTAATTGAAACGCTCTCTCTTTTAAATGCAAGAGTTTTTTTAACTTCTGATATTTGGCTAGCATATGTAAGTAGTAATTATTTTATTGCTATTATTACTCATTATATTGATAATGATTGGCACCTAAATAAATGAATTTTTGCTTTTCGTACTTTTGATTTTTTCGAGGCAACAAATTTTAAATGTTATTTATCAAACTGCATGCTCATATAATATTAATGATAAAATAATATTTATTACTTTTGATAATGCATCTAATAATAATTATGTTGTTGCATTATTAAATGGCTCTTTGCATCCCATTTAAAATGAATAATTATTGCATATTAGATTTGCATGTCATATATTAAATCTTTCTGTTCAAGCTGGCGTGGGTATAATTCATGATATTATTTTAAAAATTAGAAATGTAGTTTCTTTTATTCATACTTTAAGAGCAAAACTTCAAGAATTTAAACAATTATATAGATCATAGTAAACATTTTTAAAAAAATTAAACTTGATGTAATTACTCATTGGAATATTACCTATAGCATGATCTATGATGCATATCCATATAAAAACTTATTAAGTGCATATATTAATGATTGTGGATTAGGATTTACATTGACCGACACTGATTGGAGTAAAGATAAAATTTTGAAAGATTTTTTTGTTAGTTTTTATGATGCTACAATTGTTCTTTCTGGTATTTATTATTCAACTTCTTGTTCATTTTTACAGCAAGCATATATAATTAGTGAAAAATTTAATGAGCATAGATATGATAATGTTTTAATGCCTATTATACATCAAATGAAAACTAAATGAAATGAATATTGGGATAGGATGTCCTTTGCATAACTTAGTCGTTGTTTTTGATCCTAGAGTTAAATTAAGTGGCGTACTAATTTTAATTGATGCATATTGTGAAAACATGGTTAAAGATTCTAAACATGCCAAAAATGATATAACATGACTTCTTTATTATATTTATGCTTTATATGATGAAAGAATTCGTGGATGTAGAATACCTGTACAAAGTTCTACTACTTCTTCTAGTTCTCGTTCGTCATCTGTTTTTTCATTTATTGTACAGAGAAGACACATGCTTCAAGTTCATCTTCATGTTCTTCATCTTTAAGTAGTGAACTAGAATTTTATTTACGAAATGATCTTCATTTTGCATATGATGAAAATCAAATAGAGAATCTAGATGTATTAGCTTGGTGGGAGAGTATTAAAAATCAATATCTTGTTATGTCTGCCATTGCACACGATATTTTAGTTATGCCGATGTCCACATTAGCATCGAAATCTGCTTTCAGTGCATGTCGGTGTGTTCTAGACGAAAAAGAAGTAGGATGACTGGTGACACGGTTGAGATACTTTTCTGCTTTAAAGATTGGTTGGATACTGAGGCGAGGCTTCAAGATAAAGATGAACATGACTTAACCAGCGAAGATAATGATACAAATACTACCGATGAGTGAGTCATCTTTATTTTTATAATTGTATATTTTATTTTTTTAATTGTTAAAGTGAGTTATCTCTATTTTTTTCTTCTTTCTTATTGTATTATGAAGGTCAGGCCTAGCCTCTCTCTTTTCATGTACCATTTTGATTTTGAATTTATAAACTGGTAGGGGTTTATCCCAACCCTTCATCATTAATGTGGCTTTATATTAATAAATTCTTTATTTTTAATAATTTTTTAATTTATTTAAAAATATTTTTTATATAATTTCTTTTAAGGGAATCAGGCTCTTGTGGCCCATGCCAGCCCAGGCCCTAATGAGCCGTGTTGGACTAGATCTGTGGGCCAGAGTTTCCATGCTGTGCTGGCCGGGCCATGGGGGGCCTGGCCAGTGCCCATCTCTGCATATGGTACCATCTGAGCTAAAATAAAAATCAAAAGCTAAATTTTAGATTCTTAGATTAGGGAATCATAAGGACTGTGGAGAAGCAGCAAATATGATTGGTGGCAAGAGGATCAGGGTGTTTACGCCATAGAACAAAAAGTACGAAGCCTACTGCTTTTTAACTTCTGTTTGGTTTCTAAATTCCTACTTTTTAGAGGCTTGCCACCCGGTAGATAGATCCTTACGACCATGCCAAGAACATGCACATATTCTGGCTCATATGATAATTACCCTTGAACAGAGGAACTTGCCAAATATTCTAATTGCATAAATGTTATATAATTAACAATGTTTAAGAAATAAATTGATATTTTCAGCAATGTCATTAGGATGATTTGTCCTGATATACAACGTATGTTTGTTGAGTATGCTTGTCTAGCTTGACTGCTGCTCTATATATCAGGATAGAATAACAGCATCAACTCAACTTAACTCATCTAAGTCTTTTCCTAATTGCATGGGGTCGGCTACATGAATCTACTTCCTTCATTTTGCTCTATTTAAGACCGAATTGATATTCAAATTACAAATAGTTTTTTTTTAAATTATTTTTATTCATGTTAGTTTATGCCTATCTTTATCTTTACCATTGATTGTTAAAAGATCACTCTTTCTAACTGAAGCATTTAAAGGTTTACATTTTATATGTCCAAACTATTGCAATTAATTTTTTCTTATTTTATCTTCAATTGGGACTACTCATATCATTTTTCTTATATGTTTATTTTTAATTCTATCTTCAGGCTTCATATAATAAAGAAATCTTATATATTCTATCTTCAATAGGCTTCATATAATAAAAGGACATCTATTGCTAACTGATGACGCCAAATCACCGGCCTCGAGCGTACGGTCGTCTCCTCCGTGAGCTCCTCGCGCCGGCAAGCAAGTCCCGGGGGCTGGAGGGGGCTCCAGCGGGACCCTCCGACGCTCAAGTCAGTGGTCTGGGCATCAGCCGTGAGCTTAAGGAAGCTCGAAAGAAAAAGAGAGAGAGGCCCAGAGAGGAGAGGTCCCTTTGTGTGAGCGTTTTGGAGTGTTATGAGTGTGTTACCTGGTCAGGGGTCCCTCTTACCCATTTATAGACGCTTAAGAGTTTGTCTGGCTTGAGTGGTTGAGGCTCCATAATGATGACTATGATGGGTGAAGTGTCGGCACTGATGTCCGTGAAGCATGGGGTGCTGTCACTAGTCAGAGCATTAATTGATGTTCGTGAAGCATGGGGTGCTGCAGGGCATGACTAACCGCTACAGCGCTTGCCAGACGTGTCCCCTACGTCATCTCTCTTTTTTTTTGCATTCCCGCCGCGGACAACGATGAGTGATAAAGTTAGGCGTATGGGCCCCAAAGTGCAGCCATTGGGACAGAAGATGTAGTTTGGAGTTGAAGCCCGTTCGCTGCATGGCACTGTTCACTTGCATGGCACTGTTCACATGGCACTGTTCACATGGCACTGTTCATACATGGCCGACCCCCGGCACGGTTCATATATGGCGACCCCCGGCACTGTTCATACATGGCCGACCCTCGTTTTCATACATGGCCGACCCCCGTACTGTTCATACATGGCCGACCCCCGGCACTGTTCATATATGGCCGACCCCTGGCACTGTTCATACATGGCCGACCCCCGGCACCGTTCATACATGGCCGACCCCCGGCACCGTTCATACATGGCCGACCCCCGGCACTGTTCACCGACCCCCGGCACTGTTCATACTATTGGGGAGCGCGGAATACCCCCAAGATCACGGCTATAGCGTATATGAGTAATACAAAATCTTTTACATTCTAATCTATGAGTATAAGATTATACCTTCAGACTGAACGTTGGAACAGCTTGATTTGATTGCTCGACCTCAACCTCTCAGCCTTCCGCCGTATTCTCGAAAATACCTTCTCTCACAAGATGGTGGGATCTCTCGGCCGACCTAGGGTTTCTTGTTTTTCTTTTTCCTCAAAAACGTTAACCCTAGCAACCAACTGAGAGGGTATTTATAGGGCTACAACAGGAACCAATAGGCAAATATGAAAAGGACTTCCCACGTAATCAATCTCCTAATCCTATCCCGGGTTAGGATTCAATTACGTAAATTACGATTCATTCCACTAAAGAATCAATTGTACTCCTAATCACATTCGAATTTATATTTTCGAGCCTTAATATTAAATACTTATTATCTCCCCACGTTAAGATAATAGATATCCATCAATTAAATTTAATTACTGATAATATAATTTAATTGGCTGTTATTATCCTTGAGACTTATCCACTTAACTTATTTGATGTATCGGATTCAAATCCACTTGCAAGATTTGATACAATCAAAACTTATAAGCTTTCTCAAGGGGATATTCAATCCAAATTAACAGGACGTGGATTCCTTCAACTATTAATATTCACCATATATATAATGTTATTGTCCAACCCACTGAGTTAATTGACTCATCTAGAATCTCACCCTATGGTAGTCAAAGCAATAATCATTACATACACGTGTCTAGAAATAGAATTCGGATTAAGAGCATAAGTAATCATAATATTCATGAGTTTTAAATTATTTTATAAAATCAGTATAAAAAATTAACTCAACTGGGTCCTGTTCATACACACAAAGTGTACTAGCACAATAGTTAGAATAAATCATTCCTCTAATCAAGACAGACCTACTAAAAATTTGTGCTACAGTTCTACTGATGGTGTGTCCAATTCCATCTAAAAACTGTAAACAATAAACTTGTATTCCAAAAGAACCGATGATCTAGTCTTCTGTGTGTAAGCCGTACTCTACACACTAGATCAAATACTCTTTGTAAATACTAGACACTTGCACATATATATATATATATAGTAAATGACACACATTGCTCAAAATGAATTCTCATTAAAATGTAAAGACATAACATAAAGCATATCTTTTAGTCTATATCTCTATCACATACATGGCCGACCCCTGGCACTGTTCATACATGGCCGACCCCCAGCACTGGTCATACATGGCCGACCCCTGGCACTGTTCATACATGGCCGACCCCCGGCACTGTTCATACATGGCCGACCCTTGGCACTGTTCATACATGGCCGACCCTGGCACTGTTCATACATGGCCAACCCCGGCACTGTTCATACATGGCCGACCCCCGGCACTGTTCATATATGGCCGAGCCTGAAAGGGGTCTTGGGGTAGGATGTTGATGGACCAGGAGGTCAAGGTGGGCCGGAGCCGACGTCGAGACCGACACCGAGATGAGAATGGACCGCTGCCGATGCGGAGGTTGAGATGGGCCTTGGAGGTCGAAGCGGGGCTCTATCAGCTTCCTTCACGGTTCTCTAACGACATTGGATCAGCAACATCAGATGCCCCCTCGCCCCTGAGATGAAGCGGGCCTACCCCAGCAAGGCGAAAGGGGCGCTACCTCCCAAGTGGCTGATCCTCGCCTGATGCAGGGCTTCATGCGCCGACGGGCGTCGGGCTTCATGCCTGGTTGGTGCAGGGCTTCATGTGCCGACTGGTGTCGGGCTTCATGCCTGGTTGGTGCAGGGCTTCATGCGCCGACGGGCGTCGGGCTTCATGCCTGGTTGGTGCAGGGCTTCATGTGCCGATCGGGGTTGGGCTTTGTTGCTGAGAGTCGGTGGTACACCGCTCTGCCAGTGGTACACTGGGCTTCATGCCTAGCTAGCCCAGGGCTTTGGTGCCGACCGGGGTCGGGCTTTTGTTGCTGAGAGCCGGTGGTACACCGCTCTGCCAGTGGTACATTGGGCTTCATGCCTGGCTGGCCCAGGGCTTTGGTGCCGACCGGGGTCGGGCTTTTGTTGCTGAGAGCCGATGGTATACCGCTCTACCAGTGGTACACTGGGCTTCATGCCTGGCTGGCCCAGGGCTTTGGTGCCGACCGGGGTCGGACTTTTGTTGCTGAGAGCTGGTGGTAACCGCTCTGCCAGTGGTACACTGGGCTTCATGCCTGGCTGGCCCAGGGCTTTGGTGCCGACCCGGGTCGGGCTTTTGTTGCTGAGAGCCGGTGGTACACCGCTCTGCCAGTGGTACACTAGGCTTCATGCCTGGCTGGCCCAGGGCTTTGGTGCCGACCGGGGTCGGGCTTTTGTTGCTGAGAGCCGATGGTATACCGCTCTGCCAGTGGTACACTGGGCTTCATGCCTGGCTGGCCCAGGGCTTTGGTGCCGACCGGGGTCGGGCTTTTGTTGCTGAGAGCCGGTGGTACACCGCTCTGCCAGTGGTACACTGGGCTTCATGCCTGGCTGGCCCAGGGCTTTGGTGCCGACCGGGGTCGGGCTTTTGTTGCTGAGAGCCGGTGGTACACCGCTCTGCCAGTGGTACACTGGGCTTCATGCCTGGCTGGCCCAGGGCTTTGGTGCCGACCGGGGTCGAGCTTTTGTGCTGAGAGCCGGTGGTACACCGCTCTGCCAGTGGTACACTGGGCTTTATGCCTGGCTGGCCCAGGGCTTTGATGCCGACCGGGGTCGGACTTTTGTTGCTGAGAGCTGGTGGTACACCGCTCTGCCAGTGGTACACTGGGCTTCATGCCTGGCTGGCCCAGGGCTTTGGTGCCGACCGGGGTCGAGCTTTTGTTGCTGAGAGCCGGTGGTACACCGCTCTGCCAGTGGTACACTGGGCTTTATGCCTGGCTGGCCCAGAGCTTTGATGCCGACCGGGGTCGGGCTTTTGTTGCTGAGAGCTGGTGGTACATCGCTCTGCCAGTGGTACACTGGGTTTCATGCCTGGCTGGCCCAGGGCTTTGGTGCCGACCGGGGTCGGGCTTTTGTTGCTGAGAGCCGGTGGTACACCGCTCTGCTAGTGGTACACTGGGCTTCATGCCTGGCTGGCCCAGGGCTTTGGTGCCGACCGGGGTCAGGCTTTTGTTGCTGAGAGCCGGTGGTACACCGCTCTGCCAGTGGTACACTGGGCTTCATGCCTGGCTGGCCCAGGGCTTTGGTGCCGACCGGGATCGGGCTTTTGTTGCTGAGAGCCGGTGGTACACCGCTCTGCCAGTGGTACACTGGGCTTCATGCCTGGCTGGCCCAGGGCTTTGGTGCCGACCGGGGTTGAGCTTTTGTTGCTGAGAGCCGGTGGTACACCACTCTGCCAGTGGTACACTGGGCTTCATGCCTGGCTGGCCCAGGGCTTTGGTGCCGACCGGGGTCGGGCTTTTGTTGCTGAGAGCCGGTGGTACACCGCTCTGCCAGTGGTACACTGGGCTTCATGCCTGGCTGGCCCAGGGCTTTGGTGCTGATGGTACATCGGGCTTCCGAAATGCCAACACGAGGTTGGTCTTGAAGGCTGATACAAGGTTGGTCTTCCCTGCATGACATTTTTAAGTGTCAATGAAAGAAAATTGTCTTAGGAGCATCGTACTTTGCTCTTGTAGCGCCCCTGTTTTCCTTATGTGGATTTGAGCATTTTCGCCCGCTGGTGGTCTGCCCCCCAGGGAATCAAGTTGGGACGACGCCTGGAGTCGGTTGATGACCAGCTCCTTTCCGAAATGAAGCTGGGGACCCATCTTTGGAGCGCAATGAAGAGAGAGATGGGATCCAGAGCCGGGGACGCTGGAGCAGAGCCACGGACAAGAGTCGGAGTCGAACTCGGGAGCTAGAGGTCGCCGAGGGAAGCCCGAGCAGCCAACGGCTGTTGGAGATGAGCGGCTGGGAGAGTCCGCTGAAGTTGGACGGTTAGAAGATGATGTTGCTGGGAGTTATAGGATTCGGGCAGCCTCGACATTGATTCAAGGTAAGGAGCCCTCCAGCTTCCATGGTCCTTCTCTCTCCTATGAAGTCTCATTATATGCATGGGTGCATGTAATGCATCTGGACGTGGCTGCTTTGGGAGCTTTCACTTGGACTTGGGATGCGGCAGAGAGGAAGAGAAGCTTGCCTGGCGCTCGGGGATGTGGTGCCAGGAGCATGAAAACGGGAGCCTCCGGGGCTGGATCTGAAGCCGAGGCGCTAGCGCCGAGTCTGGAGAAAAGCCAATGCCTCGGGGCAGAGTCGGGAACCGAAGCCATGGCCAGACCTTCCTCTGCGTCGCTGTCCATAGGAGAGAGGGCTGCTTGTGCGGCGAGTGGTGGCTCTTTGAGCTTTAAGTCGCTGATGGGCTTGATGACGTTGGACCTTTTGCTGGGGAGATTCCCAGCGGGATGAAGGATGGCCGGCCTGGGCAGTGACCAAAGGGCGAGTAGAAGCTTTTGCTCGCTGTTGCGTGGTCATAAGACGTGGCTTCTAGAGCTTTTGGACAGCCATCGTCAATGTTTGGATTCGTAGAATGAGTGGCAACATGTTCTGTTTGAATGGTCTGAGATAGTGGTGATGATGGAACGAAAGACTGGCCTCCTGCTGCTCAGCTCGTTGAAGGTGCCCCCAGCTTAAGTGGTGAAATCTTCACAATCCACCATCTTCACGATCCATCGTTTTGATAAAAAGGGATGAGGATATGCAAACTAGCATCGTCGATCCCCCCCTACCTGGCGCGCCAATCTGATGACGCCAAATCACCGGCCTCGAGCGTGCGGTCGTCTCCTCCAGTGAGCTCCTCGCGCCTGCAAGCAAGTCCCGGGGGCCGGAGGGGGCTCCAGCGGAACCCTCCGACGCTCAAGTCAGTGGTCTGGGCATCAACCGTGAGCTTAAGGAAGCTCGAAAGAGAAAAAGAGAGAGAGAGGCCCAGAGAGGGAGAGGTCCCTCTGTGTGAGCGTTTTGGAGTGTTATGAGTGTGTTACCTGGTCAGGGGTCCCTCTTACCCATTTTATAGACGCTTAAGAGTTTGTCTGGCTTGAGTGGTTGAGGCTCCATAATGATGACTTTGATTGGTGAAGTGTCGGCACTGATGTCCGTGAAGCATGGAGTGCTGTCACTAGTCAGAGCATTAATTGATGTTCGTGAAGCATGGGGTGCTGCAGGGCATGGCTAACCGCTACGGCGCTTGCCAGATGTGTCCCCTACGTCATCTCTTTTTTTTTTTTGCATTCCCGCGTGGACAACGATGAGTGATAAAGTTAGGCGTATGGGCCCCAAAGTGTAGCCATTGGGACAGAAGATGTAGTTTGGAGTTGAAGCCCGTTCGCTTGCATAGCACTGTTCACTTGCATGGCACTGTTCATACATGGCCGACCCCCGGCACCGTTCATACATGGCCGACCCCTGGCACCGTTCATACATGGCCGACCCCCGGCACCGTTCATACATGGCCGACCCCCGGCACCGTTCATACATGGTCGACCCCCGGCACTGTTCATACATGGCCGACCCCTGGCACTGGTCATACATGGTCGACCCCCGGCACTGGTCATACATGGCCGACCCCCGGCACTGTTCATATATGGCCGAGCCTGAAAGGGGTCTTGGGGTAGGATGTTGATGGACCAGGAGATCAAGGTGGGCCGGAGCCGATGTCGAGACCGACACCGAGATGAGAATGGACCGCTGCCGATGCGGAGGTCGAGATGGGCCTTGGAGGTCGAAGCGAGGCTCTATCAGCTTCCTTCACGGTTCTCTAACGATATTGGATCAGCCACATCACTAACAAATTCTTCTCCTATACTAGTTGATTCTAATTCATCAAACCTAGGACAATTTACGGCAATGACCGAGGTAAAGGCCAACTTTTTAACTTCTTGTCGCAATATTCTCTTCTTACATTTATAACTTGGATGTTTATTGAGAAGACATACGCTTGTTTTCACCTTTGACTCACACTATTAATTTATCACAACATACAAATGAGCTGCCTGAAATGTGTGGTAGAATCCAAAAGCCTCGGTGATCCAGGCCAATAATCCAGTAAAATCGAGATGAAGTAGGCTTGCCCTTCCCTTGTAAGGATGGAGCTGGGCTTCTATCAAGCCGTGGCTCGTTGGACGGGCCCGACAATTTTGGACTGAAACAGCCCAAACTTATTCAAATTGGGTCAGGCTTAAAATTATAGTCCTCTATGAGTCAAGGGTAGTTGGCAATTCTATTGATGCATAGATCAAGAAGAGAGGAATCCTAACAGCTGAGCCGAGTAATGTATCTGGGTTGACTCACATTCGACTAGTGTGATCATTTATTTTTAACAAAAAAAAAAAACCAACTAAACCGAAGAGGGTTGGCAACTGTGCTGATGATTGACACTGTACTTCTTTTTAACTTGTAAGAGAATTTTTCTTGGGAACATAATAATTCATCAGAAAACCATCTATACTTTTAAGATCTACTACGGCAAAGGAGAAAAGTTACCCAGTCCTACTCTGCTATTATGCAAGCAGGGTTAACCTCTGGACTCATCTTAAGATCGAGAGGCAAAGAGAAATCAAAAATGGTCTTCTTTTTTATTCTTCTATCAAGTTGCCAATAACAACCAAAGGCAACAACCGCAGCACAACAAAAAGATGCATTATTTTGCAGTCCCAAACTTTGGAATCATTTAACCAGATCTTATGGTGTTCGCCACATCGATGACAAATCGGTATCTCACATCACTCTTCTGAAGCCGCTCCATTGCGACGTTCGCTTCATTCATTCCAACGATTTCAACGTCTGCTGTGATGTTATGCTCCTCAGCGAAGTATAACATTTCCTGTGTACCCTTCACTCCACCAACAATACTTCCAGCCACTGTTTTCCCTCCTGCAAGATAATAAAGATATATAGCTGAACGATATGCGACCCAGCTCTAATCCAAAGTATATGATATACGAAATCGATCAAACTAGCTAGTTTAATACTTTGCATTAAGGAGTAGAGGAATATCTCTGCAGGCTTGGTCATCCCACCAAGCGTGATGATTTTACCACGAGTCTTCAGTAATGGGATCAAGGCCATGAGCGAGTGATTAGCCGAAACCGCGTCGATAATACCATCCATTGTGCTTGTGGCAGCCTAATTGACACACAAAAAAGAAAAGAACGTAAGATGATAACATGATCACCTGAAGAGTATGATCGATGATAATAACCGTTGTTAATTAGCATGGTTTCAGGCCCCGATGGCAGGCCTCACGGTGGTATGCATGCATCGCGTTTCATAAAAAAAAACCATGGCAGATACGAGATTCGAAAGAGTCTTACCTTCATTTGCTCAGGATCTCGGCTAACTATGAAAGAGTCGGCCCCCAACCGCTCAATGGCTTCCTTTTCCTTGCTAGGAGATGTGCTGATCACTGTAACTTTCAACCCAAAAGCCTTGCCAAACTTGACTGCTAGATGGCCGAGACCACCGAGTCCAGCCACTCCCAGATGCTTCCCAGGTTGATCTAATCCATGTTCCTTGAGTGGGGTGTACACCGTGATCCCCGCACACATGAGAGGTCCAACCTTCTCCAGGGGTAACTTGTGGGGGATCCTGAGAGCAAAATGCTCATTGACGACATATTTATCGGAAAATCCTCCATAGGTTTTGGTACCATCAGGGTAGGAGGAGTTGAAGGTACCGACGAGATTGGGGCAGTAGTGCTCTGAATCCTGCCTGCAGTCGTCACAGGAAAGGCAACTGCTGATGTAGTACCCTACGCCCGCATTGTCCCCAACCTTGAACTTCTGGACCTTGGAACCTACTTCAGTGACAACACCCACGATCTCATGCCTGCAAGAATTAATTGCATGATGAAAAGAATTAATTATTATAAATTTAATTTCATTCTCGACATCTGCTTGGCTTTAGAGACCATTAATGGATCATGGGTCGACATTAAGGGCGGAGCTTGGTTGAGACTCCAAAGTTTCTTCTCTAAATCCCACAAAAGAAGTTTCAAGTTCTGTTAATGGTGGATGCTTTGTTCCCAGGCTGAAGTACGTACGTCAATGGGTCAAGATTATAAATTTAAGTAACCGATAGCAGCGAATTTGCTGTAGCAAAGAATTAAAGAATTTAAAATAATGGTTCTGCTTCTTGTAGTGTGTAAATATTTATAAACTAACGAAAAAGAGTTGTACTGCCTGATTGTCTTGACAAAACCACAAACTTGAGGATATTAAATCCGAATCCTCTTCTCTTCGGTGAAAGTTTGCACGAATGGATTTCAGGCATAATCTCTATCCTTCTAGCTATCCTTCTAGCTAACTGCAAATAGTAACTTATTATTATTATTTTTTTCTAGGAGATTATCATAATTATCTCATAATTACCAAGACATGTGAATGTGATTGCACTTCTCAGCATCTTATTATTATTTTTTTATAATAAAGAAATGCAGAGAATCAATTTAAATTTGCAAGCATAAGATAGGATACTTAAAACACATAGGAACTTAGATTTTCTTCTTAGATTTAAATCCCACTCTCAATGCAAATGAATTTATTTCCTCATTAAAAATTTATTTTAGATTATCCATCCATAATGCAAATATCTTGACATGTACATGTAACTTATTTCATGTAATCATAGATATCGATTGCGATGTGTCGATTAATCAACTAGCATTTAGATCATGTCTTAAATCCTAAGCAAAAAGTGGCAGCAGGATGGCATGACATTTTCTTGATGCATAGAAGGCTACCGCTTTTGTAATGTCCTAATCCATATGACCATGGGTTAGGTGTACTCTAATGTTATTTATAATACTATTTAAAGACCTTATATTAAAAAAAAAAATGAATTAGACTTGTATATATCAGCACATATATTCGATATACAATTTATGTGAAACTAAATATACATTCTCACAACTTTCCATGAAACTTTAACAAAAAGTATAATATAAATAAATCATTAAGTGCAGTAGAAAGTCATATGTAGTTTATGTAAAGTGATTTGTTTCTAAAATGTCATAACATCAAAAAAAAAAAAAAAGCTCTTATCATTATATAAGCTTACAAAAAATCCACCAATTCATCAGCTATAATATTTAAATATTTAGAGTAGGTAAACGTATAAACAATACTATAGGTTCATGAGACGCATTAAATAATGAAACACACCAAATAGCTCCTGAGAATGTTTGGAGGCTTTGAGTGACCATCTCTGGTTTCACCAGTTTTCTTTAATGCAAAAAAAAAAAAAAAGGAATTATGGCTTCAAAGAGCCATCAATGGCTGCTCATGGGTACCCAATTGCTATCAAAGGGAAGGGGTGAGTTGACACCCATCCTCACAACACCCAAGATCCGTTGGGCTATCAGAATTGTTCTTTGAACCAAAAACAGCACCAATGATTCCAATTCTAAGCATTTATTTAAATAAAATTATAATTTAATTTTAATTTCACTTAAAATCTGATTAAAATGAGTTAATTAAGGATATATATCATAATACCATGAGCAATAATATAATGCATAAAAAAATATAATACCACATTAGCACATTAAAGTTGCGAAGAAAAATATTCAAATTCAATCACAAATCCTCTATCATTAGTAAAAGAAAATTTAGATTAAGCTTTTAGTTCTGAATACATACCCTGGAACAACCGGGTATCTGGCATTTCTCCACTCATTCTTGATAACAGAAAGATCGCTATGACAAATCCCACAATATAGTATCTTCAAGACAACATCATTATCACCTTTAGGCCTGCATATAATAGAGTGGTGACATTAAATAATATAAATAAAATCACTAGTGATATTTGAAATAAATTTATTTTAGAGTAGATTAATCAAGAATTAATAGATGCCATCTTTCAAGAGGATACAAATTGTAATAATTTTCTCTAAATTCAGCTCTTATACAAAGTGCATATTTGCCTACCATATCCATTACATAATCATATCCATCATGTAGAACTATTAATTTATAGTTTTTTGAACTTCAAATCATGATTCCTTTTTATATTGGCTTGGCAAATATCTTTATAGTTATAATTTTTAGAATAAACTAATTATTATTATCATGACAATTAGACGGCATTTGATTCATGATAATAATATTACGATGAATCCTATATTTTATTGATAATTTTATACTTAATAATTAGATTCTTAGAAATTTTATTTAAATTTATTATTTTTTAATCTTTTGAATGATTCTCTTTTCTTTTTGCTAGAATATGAGATGTTTTAAAAAAAATTAAGATTCTTTCTTAAATTAATTTTAAAAATATATTACTAAGTATATATTAAATATATTAAATTAATTATTATTAAATATTTATAGGAAAGAATCAAAGAGCATAATCTAATATTACTCTCTTTGGTAATCTTAAATACCTATTTTTTAAAAGGGATTCAAACTACCATAAATCATGATAATTTTAGATTATCAGGAACTAAACATTATCATTCATGTTACTTTGTCTAATCATCAAACATGATAATTTCATATTACCAAGGTAGATTATCATGAATAAAATGGCCCCTTAAAGCAAAATCAAAAGCATAATATAATCATACTAGATGTTTCCGAACATTGGATTAAAGTAACATTGATCAATTAAATAAACAGGGGAAAAAATTTTGGGCCTTTTTTTTAATTAGATAAAGGTGAACCTAATGAGATGATAGCTAATTACATATGGCCTCCAAGATCATCACAAAGGTCAAAACTTTTAACCTTATAGAAAATAGTATTATTGACTGAAACTTAGATAAGCACAAGGCAAAGCGTCAAGATTGAGTACAGAGGAGACATTTCATACTTAAGACATCTATTTTTCTTTAAAAAAAAAAAGAGAGAAAAATATGGTCACACAATACGGCAGGAAAAGAATAAGGAGAGAAGGAGGATTACCTTAAAGAGAAAGAGAAGGGAGAAAGAACTCCAGTAGCATCCTTTGCTGCTAATCCAAATGCCATATTTGATTGCTCCATCACTCTTCGTCCACTCTTAGAACTGATAGGAAAATCACGTACTCTAGGCTTCAACTTATATAGTGAAGAGAGATTCATGAATCTTTAATGAGAAATGAGAAATTAACTTATAAGAAGCCATCTCTCTTTTGATGCTAAGAACTAATCAACTCAACTCAATTCATCTAAGCCTTTTTCCCACCTATATAGGGGATGGTAAGAACTAGGATGCCATAAATATATCATGGATATGTGCATGCATTGACAGGGAGACAACACTGCATTAAAGTTTTGATTTCAAGAGATAAGATTGTGTTTGGATTTTCTTTTCTTTTCCATCTCTTTTAGTAGTAAATATGGAAGGGATTTATTGCTCATTACCCTTGAGATTTTTTTGTTTTTTGTTTTTGGGTAATAGCTTCTGAAATTTTAAGAGCCGGACAATAAAATGACATTACTAAAAGTTCAGAGCTAACCCATTAGAATGCATGAACATAATGGAGGGAAAAGAGGGCAAAGCAGATACAATTTATCTGGAATTGAATTCAATGCAAAGGAATTGAATTTGATACGGCAATTTAATTCTAAGCCAATTAATTAGAATACTCAATAATTTTATATTTCTTACATAAAAATTGGATAGACATTCATAGTTAAGAATCTTTTATACATGTCAACTATTTAAATCAAGGACACAGGTGCTTAAAAAGATATCGATCTTGTCTCCTATTTATCTCGAGTTATGTTTAAAAAGGCAATCCAACACGCATCAAATCAAAATAAACCTTTGCCTATACTAATATGATTAAAAAAATTTTAAGTACATCGATAGCCATGGTGTCTGATATTGAGTTGGATTATTAAATAAAAATAGAGATCAAATGAAAAAATTATTATGCAATGCTAATAAATTTTTAGAAAATTATAAGATCATGCGACTCTATGATCTATGATTTAAGAAAGATTTTTTCTTCAGACCTTTATATTTCTTTCTTCTATAAACCAATATTATTAGATAAGTTAAAAAAACAAGCAAAATCTATTTTTGAATATTTATTAAATATTTATATTTTTATTTTTTAAAAAAATATATTTATAACTTAAGAGAATATAGACTTTGTTTTTTGATGATCCAAAAAGACACTCCAGATTGAGATTTATAATCGATTGCTCTCAGGTAATAATAGCCTAAGAAAAATAATACTATCAAAAAAAAACAAGTAAGAAAAACTGTTTCTATTTACATATATCTATCACGTATTAAGTTGGAAAAAAAAAAAAGAAATAATAAAAGCTGATATTTTTTACCGCTCTTCGAAGGATACGGAGAGAAGGTAAAAAAAAAAAAAAAAAAAGATTAGCGTACGTACCGCAAAGAGCAGGGGAGAAAGAAGGCGATCGGAGGTTCCGCAAGGGGGACTGAGAGAGTGAGAGACGACTACACAACGCCTTTTTTTTTTTTTCTTTTTTCTGCTGGTTGGTTGATGATGAGAGAACCCGAGTAAAAGGTTCGTTCTCTGGTGGAATTAACGTACTATTTTGATGGTTTTAGGCTCGTTATGTGCGTGGCAGTCGTTTTAGACGGTTATCCATCGATCACGTGTCATCCGGTAACTGGGTAGCCGAAAGAGGAGGTAGTGCGCGCGCACTCAAAGAGGCTGTCGGCTTCGTGGTGCGCGGAGTGGGCCGCGCCGGACCCGCTCAAGAGCCCGTCCGCTTTCCTAAACGGGAGAAGTCTTTGTATACGGTCTCTCATGCAGCAATTCTTACATGAATTACATTATTATTTTTATTAATTTATATAAATTTTATATAGCTTAATACAATGGATAAATATATTATTTTAAAATTAATATAATATGCATTAGATTATCATGTATATTTTCTAAATGGGTATCATAATTTTATAATTATGATGTTATAAATTTACAATTGGGATGTCATAATTTTTTAGCTTTCTGAATGAGTGTCTTAATTTTATAACTACGGTATGGTAAATGGGATGTCACAATTTCTTTTTTTTTGACTTTCTTAATGGTGTCTTAATTTTATAACTAAGCTGTTTAAAACTGAGTTGTCATCTTAAATTTTGACGTGACATGCATTAATATCCATTCAGCTTTTTTTTTTTTCGGAATTTATGTACAGACATATTTTTTGAATGAATATCGTAATTTTATAACTATAGTGTCGTAAATTTATAACTGGGTATCGTATTTTTTTTTGCTTTCTGAACGGGTGTCCTAATTTTATAGCTATGGTGTCGTGATTTTAAAACTAAGGTGTCGTAATTTTTTTCATTGGGATGTCATAAAGCTATTTTTAACATTTTTTAATGAATATCGTATGCATGTTGATCAATAAAAATGAGAAATGTAGCTCATATAAAACTTACTGCACCGAATATGATGTACAAAGTCTTTTCCTTCCTAATCCAAGTAGGCAGCAACCATGGGCTTCTCAAATAAAATGTCAATAAAAGAACCTCTTAATTTATTTCTAGGCTGGTATATTGCACCCTTAGGCCTCCACATTCACGTGATTCATATGCCTTGCACCAATCTCATTTAGTGCTGAAAAGCAACATTCTTTATAAAAATGACAAGAGACCTACCTGCATTTCAAAATGAGTCAAGACATTAATTTTGGAGCAAATTGCATGAAAAGCCTCTCACTTTTAGTGGATTATACATTAATCCTTTTTTCTTTTCAAAAAACTTAAAACTTCTGTTTTATTACATTCAATCTTATATAATTTATTTGCTTGCAACAATGTTAAGATATTATTTAAAAGAATCAATTCATCCTTTATTTTTGTTTGAAAAGGTCGATACATTCTAAACCCCTAATTTTAATCCTTACTCCTTACTCTTTTTAGTTTGGTCCCAATGAACTTCAACACCAGCAATCTTCAGTTTATAATCTCAATTTTCTATATCATAATACCCAAAAAATCAACTTTTAAATAGAAATTGATACGGCTGGCCGTTTCCCCTAGAGTATTATTATCTTCTGCACGATTTTCGAAAGCAATGATGTGACAACAAAACCCAAAGCCACCAGCATCGGTCTTCGGAACCGGCCTCCAGCGTCGGCCTATTGGGCCAGACAGCCAGCATCGGCCTCTTGAGTCAGACAGCCAGCGTCGGCCTCTTGAGCCAGACAGCCAGCGTCGGCCTCTTGAGCTAGACAGCCAGCGTCGGTCACCAGCGCCAGACAGCCAGCGTCGGCCTCTTGAGCCAGACAGCCAGCGTTGGCCTCCAGAGCCAGACAGCCAGCGTCGGCCACCAGCGCCAGACAGCCAGCGTCGGCCTCTTGAGCCAGACAGCCAGCGTCGGCCTCTTGAGCTAGACAGCCAGCGTCGGCCACCAGCGCCAGACAGCCAGCGTCGGCCTCTTGAGCCAGACAGCCAGCGTCGGCCTCCAGAGCCAGACAGCCAGTGTCGGCCACCAGCGCCGGCCCCCGGCGTCGGCCTCCAGCGTCGGCCCCCAGCGTTAGCCATCAGCATCGGCCTCCAACATTGGCCACAGGTGTCGGCCTTAATAAGTCCCAGTACTGAAGCTTTGGTTCCGGCATCCGGCGTTGCCACCCAGCGTCGGCCCCCAGTGCCGACCTTCATACGAGGATTAGTCTTAGGCAACTGACCCCGCAATCTAAGGACTACTGCCGGATAGCTTGGGCGTGTCAGCCTGATCAGCAGTTACCGCTATAAGTGGCCCTTATCCAGCAATAGTCCAACAACCTACCGTTCGATGAAACATCACAACGGAACAGTTCCGACGGTTCCAACAGACCAAGGTATACGGATCCCCAACAGGTATAAAAGGAGGACCCGAGCTCCATGAAAGGGGACTCCTTTTCTCTCTCTCTAAAATAAAACTTGCTTTACAATAGTTCTACAAAGATCATATCCCTGTTCGACGACTCACTAACTTGGGCGTCGAGGGTCCCCGCCGGAACCACCGGTCCGGGACTTTTTGCAGGCTCTTGGAGGAAGACGACGGCCCTTCTACGCACCCAGTGATTCTAGCCTGCCCGACGTTCATCATACGTGAGTTGGCCGCAACAGATTGGCGCGCCAGGAAGGGGCAGCAAGCCAGGTCAAAAATTCTCCTTGGAACCCCTCCAGTTTTGCAAAGGAAGCGATGGTGACCACGCGAGCGCAAGAGGCCTCCTCCAGCCAAGCAGCCGGGCACATCCCGCGGGTTGAGCATTCGGAAGTCAACCCCCATGCTCCACCCCTCGCACCGACAAGCCAACCCGACCGACTTGATGTCCTAGCTCATCAGGTCCAGGATCTGACGACGATGGTCCGGGGGCTGCAAGAGCGTCATGTGGCTGCTGTAACTCAACCCCCTGCGATGGGCGAAGGGGTGCGAGGAACAGTTCAGTCTCACCAGGGAGGAACCTCGCCTGAGGTTTCTCATCGTTCGCCCCCTGAACCTCATCACCAAGGGACCTCGAAGCGACGACGGTCTCCCTCCCGTCGCCTCGGTCACTCCCACCGCCGACCGGAAGAAAAGGAGTCCAGGCGGGCACATTCGTTGCGCCGGCGATCTTCTTCTCCCGAATCATCCCAAGGGACCTCAAAGCGGCGACGGTCTCCCTCCCGTCGCTCCGGTCGTTCCCATCACCGACCGGAAGAAAAGGAGGCCAAGCGGGCACATTCTTTGCGCGGCAATCTTCTTCTTCCGACTCATCCCGAGGTAACACTCCCCGGAGAACCACCCGACGGGCTGAGCAAAGGCTTGACGAGTACCATCGGCGGTTGGACGAACTCAGCCGTCGGATCGCCGATCCCTATGCAGCGGAGTATGAGCATCGCCCCCCGCTGTCTCGCCATATCATGGAGGAACCTGTCCCCCCCTGGTTTCGTCTCCCTCAATTGGATCCATATGATGGAACGACGGACCCCCTGGACCATCTGAAAAGCTACAAAGTCCTCATGCAGGTCCAGGGAGCGACGAATTCCTTATTATGCGTCGCCTTCCCGGCCACGCTCCGTAAGGCGGCGCGCGCGTGGTACTCCCGGCTGCCCCCCGCAGCATCAACTCGTTTCGGCAACTTGAACGATCCTTCCTGGCTCATTTTGATGCCTGTCGAAAGATCCCACGAGTTGCCGATAGCCTTTTTGCTGTCCAGCAGAGGAGTGGCGAGACCTTAAAGGATTTCGTCGCTCGATTTAAGGAAGCAGCGCTGGAAGTATACAACCTGGAGGACTCCGTCGCCACCTTGGCCCTGAAGAGAGGACTTCGCCCGTCCAGATTCGCCTATTCCCTGGATAAGAAGCCTCCGCGCTCCTACGCCGAGCTTCTGAGCCGAGCACAGAAGTACATCCGTGCTGACGAAGCAGATTCTTCCAGGAGAGAAGCTGACAAGAACCCCAGTAATAAACCACCGCCTTCTGACCGTGCTGGTACACAACCACGAAAGCCCGAGCCTCCACGACGCTCCGATCGCCGACCGCAGGCGATGGTTCCTAAAGAGCAATTCACTCCTCTCATGGCTCCCATCTCTCACATCCTGCTGGAGATTGAGGAAGAACCATATTTCAAGCGTCCGACTCCCTTGAAGTCTGGGGGTCCCCGCAATAAGGAGTTCTACTACCGTTATCACCGAGACTACGGCCACGACACCGAAGACTGCCGCCATCTAAAAAAGGCCATCGAGGAGCTGGTTCAGCAAGGCCACCTGGGCAAGTTTGTTCGAAGAGGCAATCTCCCAGCGATGGGCTCCGCGGTGCCCCCAAGTTGCCCGGCTGGCGTGGACAATACCCCAACTGAAAAGACCATAGCTATGATCTCTTGGGGAGCGGATGGTGGTTCGAAGAGACCACGAGAGGGAATAGACTCTGTAATACCTTTCTTCGGAAAGGATCTAGATGGGGTAGTTAATAAACATGATGACAGTGTCGTGGTGTCCATGACTATAGCTAAACACCCTGTAAAAAGAATTCTAATTGATAGTGGGAGCTCTGCGGACGTCTTGAGTTATGACGCTTTTATTCGGATGAACTTATCAAAGTCTCTACTCCGACCCGTTGCCACACCGCTAATGGGTTTCACGGGAGACTCAGTGAGCGTCGAAGGTGAAATTGCTCTCCCGGTCACGGCTGGAACTCCTCCACGCCAAAGCACCGTGATCATAAACTTCTTGGTGGTCCGGGTCCCGCTGGCTTATAACGCCATCTTGGGAAGACCGGGGCTGAATCTGCTGGATGCCGTGATTTCACTAAGAGATTATTGGTAAGGTTTCCCACCAATGAAGGCATCGGAGAAATGAAGGGGGAGCAAAGCCCACTTCCGCCTTGCTACCATCTGTCGCCCAGCCCGCTGAGCGCGGAATCAGCGACAGCCTCGAGTCACTCGATCCTAGGGAATTGGGAAGAAGGGGAGAACCGGCAGAACACCTTCTAACCCTCCCCTTGGGTGATGACCCAGCAAGAACTGTTCAGCTGGGGGCATCACTCCCAGAGGAAGTACGTCATCAACTTCTCACCTTCCTGCGGGCCAACACGGATGTTTTTGCATGGTCATCCTCAGACATGCCGGGCGTTCCTGAAGAAGTAATCACCCACCAACTTAACCTCAAGCCGGGTGTCGGCCTGTCCGATAGAAAAAGAGAAACTTTGCTCCGGACAGGCAGAAAGCCATCGACGAAGAGATTCGCATGTTAATGGCTGCAGGCCATATTCGGGAGGTCCACTATCCCGAGTGGTTGGCTAATGTGGTTCTGGTCCGCAAAGCCAATGGAAGTTGGAGAATGTGCATAGACTTCACCGACCTAAACAAGGCATGCCCTAAAGACAGCTTCCCCCTGCCTCGAATCGATCAACTGGTGGACGCTACATCCGGCCATGAGGTTCTCAGCTTCATGGATGCTTTCTCTGGATACAACCAGATCCGGATGAACCCGGTGGATGAAGAAGCTACCTCCTTCATAACCGAAAAGGGGTTGTATTGCTACAGGGTAATGCCTTTTGGGTTAAAGAATGCGGGAGCTACTTACCAAAGGTTGATGAACAAGGTCTTTGAAGGTCAGATAGGACGTAACATGGAAGTATATGTGGATGACATGCTGACGAAAAGCGTTCATGCCGGTGGCCACATCGCAGACCTAGCAGAAACATTCGACAGGCTTCGTCGGTATCAGATGAAGCTAAACCCTCGTAAATGTGCATTCGGAGTGACCGCTGGGAAGTTTTTGGGTTTCATGGTGACCCGGAGGGGGATCGAAGCAAACCCAGACAAAGTCCAAGCCATCTTGGACATGAGGCCTCCTTCCAATAAGAAGGAAGTACAATGCTTGACAGGAAGAGTAGCCGCCCTAAGCCGCTTCCTATCCAAGTCTGCTGAAAGGTGTCTGCCTTTCTTCAAGGCGCTTTGCCGAATCAACGAGTTCGAGTGGACCAAAGAATGCCAAGAGGCGTTCGAAGGGTTAAAGACATTCTTATCTACCCCGCCACTGTTATCCAAGCCGATGAGCGGAGAAGAGCTCCTTCTATACCTTGCGGCCTCTCCCGAAGCTGTTAGCTCCGTGCTAGTCCGTATGGACACTAGCGGCACACAAAGGCCAGTGTATTATACGAGTAAGGTACTTCATGATGCAGAGACCCGCTACTCAAACATGGAGAAAATTGTCTTCTCATTGATCGTATCTGTCCAGCGATTGCGGCCATACTTCCAAGCCCACCCGATCGCGGTGATCACAGACCAGCCTCTGAAGGCGGTTCTGGCTCGTCCAGATACTTCCGGCCGACTGGCAAGGTGGGCCCTCAAGCTGGGGGAGTTCGATATATCTTTCCACCCCCGGTCGGCTATGAAGTCCCAGGTTCTGGCAGATTTTTTGGTTGAATGTACTTGGGGAATGGAGCCACCTGAAGAACCTCCTACAGACATTCAGCCCCTTGGAACCAGCGAAGATGAGTGGGTTCTCCACGTGGATGGGGCATCTAACTCTCAAGGGAGCGGAGCAGGCCTCATCTTGGCCAACTCGGATGGGGTTGTGACTGAATGTGCACTTCGCTTCCTCTTTCTAGCCACTAACAACCAGGCGGAATATGAAGCTTTGTTATCCGATGTAAGGTTGGCTCGGGAGCTTGGGGTGAAACGCCTTAGGGCCTTCACCGACTCCCAACTAGTTGCTGGCCAGATTACAAAGGAGTACGAGGCAAAGGATCCCATCATGGCCCGCTACTTAGACGCGGTGCACTCAATGATTTCCCCATTCACTCACTTCAGCGTCAGCTACATTCCTCGACAAGAGAATGCCAGAGCCGACGCCCTATCCCATCTCGCCGCCTCGGTTGACGGGATGTTGGGAAAGGCTTATGTGGAGCATTTAGAAGTCCCAAGCATTGAGGTACCAAGAGAAACTTTGCCGGTGGAGCTGGAGCCCTCCTGGATGGACGCCTACGTTCAATACTTTACTGATGGCATCCTCCCAGAAGACCCTGCCGAAGCTAGGAAACTTAGAAGACGAGCCCCGAAGTTCTTCCTTATGGAAGGAAAGCTCTACCGAAGGTCATTCTCATACCCTATCCTCAGGTGTGTCGATCCCACCGACGCCAACTATATTTTGCGAGAGATACACGAGGGGATATGTGGAAGCCATCTGGGGGGCAGGGCCCTTGCATATAAAGCTCTACGTCAGGGGTATTATTGGTTGACAATGAAAGAGGACGCCTCTGAACTCGTCAAAAGATGTGACAGCTGCCAGCGTCATGCCAACGTCCAACATCAACCGGCGTCCCAGCTGACCCCCCTGGCTGCACCATGGCCCTTTGCACAATGGGGCATGGACATCCTGGGACCTTTCCCTCCTGCCTCCGGACAACGTAAGTTCTTAGTTGTGGCCGTCGATCATTTTACTAAGTGGATCGAGGCGGAAGCTCTTGCTAAAATCACGGAAGCCAAGGTGATGGCTTTCTTCTGGAAATCTGTGGTGTGTCGGTTTGGGTTACCACACACCCTGGTTACAGACAACGGCCGACAGTTTGATAACACGGCCTTCCGAGAATTCTGCGAGGGCCTAGGCATCCGTCACCGATTCACCTCCGTAGGGCATCCCCAAACCAACGGCGCAGCTGAGGTGACCAATCGCATCATCCTCCAAGGGCTCCGGGCTCGGCTAGATAGCTGTAAAGGACGCTGGGTGGAAGAACTTTCCAGTGTGTTGTGGGCCTATCATACGACACCGCGAGCACCCATAGGGGAAACCCCTTTTAGCTTGGTCTTTGGGACCGAGGCGGTCATCCCCGTAGAAATAGGGGCTCCTAGTCCCCGACGGAACTATACCACGAAGAAAGCAACTCCAACCAGCTAAGGGCTGATCTAGATTTGGTGGAAGAATTGCGAGATCAAGCGCATCTTCGTATGGCAGCGTTCCGTCAGCGAGTGGCCAGACACTACAACTCTCGGGTGCGGCCCAAGACATTCCGGCCAGGAGACCTGGTCCTACGAAGAGCTGAAGTATCAAAGCCAACGGAAGGGGGCAAGCTGGCACCAAAATGGGAAGGACCATACCGTGTCAAAGAGGTACTCCACCATGGGGCATATAAAATCGAAGAGCTAGACGGGAAGCTGCTCCCTCGAACTTGGAATGCCGACAATTTACGACGGTACTATCAATAGAATTCTATCGTTATTAACTTGAATCTGTTTGATGCATGAATAATAGACATGTTCTTATTCTTGAATGAGTATGTTTAGCAAAAGACCGGATCGCTCCGGCAGTCAAAGACCAACTCCGCGTTGGCATCGAAGACCGGCGTCCAGCGTCGGCCGCAAAAGACCGGATCCGCTCCGGCAGTCAAAGACCAACTCCGCGTTGGCATCTAAGACCGGCGCCCAGCGTCGCAGCAAAAGACCGGATCCGCTCCAGTAGTCAAAGACAACTCCGCGTTGGCATCTAAGATCGGCGCCCAGCGTCGGCAGCAAAAGACTGGATCTGCTCCGGCAGTCAAAGACCAACTCCGCGTTGGCATCTAAGACCGGCGCCCAGCGTCGGCAGCAAAAGACCAGATCCGCTCCGGCAGTCAAAGACCAACTCCGCGTTGGCATCTAAGACCAGCGCCCAGCGTCGGCAGCAAAAGACCGGATCCGCTCTGGCAGTCAAAGACCAACTCCACGTTGGCATCTAAGACCGGCGCCCAGCGTCGGCAGCAAAAGACCGGATCCGCTCCGGCAGTCAAAGACCAACTCCGCGTTGGCATCAAGACCGGCGTCCAGCGTCGGCCGCAAAAGACGGATCCGCTTCGGCAGTCAAAGACCAACTCCGCGTTGGCATCTAAGACCGGCGCCCAGCGTCGGCAGCAAAAGACCGGATCCGCTCCGGCAGTCAAAGACCAACTCCGCATTGGCATCTAAGACCGGCCCAGCGTCGGCAGCAAAAGACCGGATCCGCTCCAGCAGTCAAAGACCAACTCCGCGTTGGCATCCAAGATCGGCGCCCAGCGTCGGCAGCAAAAGACCGGATCCGCTCCGGCAATCAAAGACCAACTCCGCGTTGGCATCTAAGACCGGCGCCCAGCGCCGGCAGCACAAGACCGGATCCGCTCCGACAGTCAAAGACCAACTCCGCGTTGGCATCTAAGACCGGCGCCCAGCGCCGGCAGCACAAGACCGGATCCGCTCCGACAGTCAAAGACCAACTCCGCGTTAGCATCTAAGACCGGCGCCCAGCGTCGGCAGCAAAAGACCGGATCCGCTCCGGCAGTCAAAGACCAACTCCGCGTTGGCATCTAAGACTGGCGCCTAGCATCGGCAGCAAAAGACCGGATCCGCTCCGGCAGTCAAAAACCAACTCCGCGTTGGCATCTAAGACTGGCGCCCAGCATCGGCAGCAAAAGACCGGATCCGCTCCGGCAGTCAAAACCAACTCCACGTTGGCACCTAAGATCGGCGCCCAGCGTCGGCAACAAACGACCGGATCCGCTCCGGCAGTCAAGAACTAGCTATGCGCTGGCACGAAAGACCGACGCTCAGCGTCGGCCGTAAAGACCAACTATGTGTTGGCACCGAGGACCAGCACCTCGCGTTTACGATAGCAACTAAAATCTACGCTACCACCGAATATCGGTCTTGTCAATGCTTAGGACAGCATCACGGTCCTATCTAGCGTAACCTACTATACATAATCCTATCGACTGGCAGTTCACAGCAGTTCGAACAAATGAAGTAGATCATAATTGAAGGATC
This sequence comes from Calamus simplicifolius, assembly GCA_900491605.1. Classification (NCBI taxonomy): domain Eukaryota; kingdom Viridiplantae; phylum Streptophyta; class Magnoliopsida; order Arecales; family Arecaceae; genus Calamus; species Calamus simplicifolius. Next base: position 196,862 of record UESW01002408.1, read on the forward strand.
AAAAGAGATTAAAAATATTCATTGATGATGAGGTTTACAAAATTTCCGACAAGGAGAAAAACAAAAAGCTGCTAATGGGCATCCGAAGGCGAGGCATCATCTTCAGGGACGTCGTCAGGCTGCAGCTCCTCGATATCTTCCAGGTCGTAAAGCTCCTGGACTTTCTTTTTACAATCTTGGAAGCCGGCGTCATAAGCTAGCGCCGCTGACTCGGCTACCTCGTCGTCGAAGGCTGCGGATTTCTTATAATCCTCTATGACATTGGCCCCCTTCTTTTCGCCTCGATGGCTCTTCTCTGGGCCTCTGCCACTACCGCCTCCAGATCTGCGATTTTTATTATGTGTTGGCGGGTGGCTTCTTTAGCCGCATTGGTCTCGGCGGAGGCAGAACTCAATTGAGTCTTCAGAACACATACCTCCTGCTCTGCTGCCATCAGTTTCTCTTCGGTCGCCACCAGCTTCTCCTCGGCCGCCATCAGCTTCTCCTCGGCCGCTTTTTGCTTTTCTTCTGCCACCTGAGCATTGTCCAGCTCATTGGCAGCGCGACGCTGGGCAACTTCCAGCGCGTATTCAGCTTTTTCGGCTCTAAGCCGAATAGCCTCTACCTCACCCGTCAGGGTGGCCCGGGTGTCCTCTAGAGCCATCGCCGCCTTTTCTGCTCTGACTTGAAGGGAGACCATCTCCTCCCGCGCTTGTTCAATGGCGGTGTCGCTCAGAGTCCAGAGATCTTTAAGGGCGACAAGGGAGTTCAGGGCCTAAAAAAAAAAAAAAAACATCCAGATATAAAGAAAGCAAAAGGGGAAAAGAAAAGGGACAATAATAGCACAAGAACTCACCCAGAGGTGCGCCACCGAGGCTTCACGAAAAAAGGTAACACACCCCTGACCTCGGAGGTACTCTTGCACCTCCGCCACTGAAGCTTCCTCGATGACCCGTGTAGCCCAGCGGCTATGGTTTGCCAGCATTGATTGGAAGGAGGGATCGATACTCCTCCCTTCCCTAGGCATCGGACCTACCGAGGCTGATCCCGCCTCGGAGCCTGCCGCATCCGGCCCCTTAGCGGGCAGGGGCGCTTCAGCTGCCGCCCCCGTAGGGGGCAAGGCTGCGACTGGAGTTGCCGCTATTGCCACCGGAGCCTTATCCGTTTCTCTAGGCGTGGGAGACGGTGTCTTCCCATCAGGAGATAAGTCAAGTAAAATAATTGGAGGAGCCGGAGCTGGAGATTCTTCCTCCGGCGGGCCTTGCTCCACCTCCTTGCCGGCCCTGGCCTTCGTCGCGTCTTCCATGACGGGTTCTTCGACTTGGGGTTGGGCCGCCTCGCCTATGCGCACGGGCCCCACTGCTTTGGCTTCCTGAGCGTCGACCCCTTTAGTGGCGGCCCTTTTGGGGCCGCCCTTCTTTGAGACCTTGGCACGTAGGGGCTTCACGACTATAGTTCCTCCGGTGTCGGCCACCCCAGCGTCGGTCTCTCTGCCACCAACCCTCCCGGCGTCGGTCCTCCTGGAAACCTTGGTGGCAGCCCTCCCTCGGTAGGGGACACAGTCCCCGTGGCCTTCCTCTTCTTGGCAGCCACCTGCTTAAGCTTGTGCAAAGTCGGCGCCATCCCTACGCAAGCAAGGGATAGTTAAAAAAAAAAAAAAAAGAGAAGGGAGAAGAACAGAGAAGAGAGGCGAGTGGACTAGTGCTCACCCCTCGAGGGAATTAAGCCGGCACGGTGAAGATTCTCCTCGGCTATCAGCTTATTACACTTAGGAATATCGGCAGTCAGGAGCTGCCCAAATGCCATCCGATCTCGTGGAAGGATGGAGGAGTCCCTGTTGGCGTCATATTGGGTACCCCCCAGCTTCCACGAACCCCGCTGACGTCCGCGAAGAAAAACTTGTCCTTCCACCCCTTAACGGAGGAAGGAAGGCACAACCTAAGAATCCTATTGGATCTAGGAGTGAAAGACCACCACCCCGACTGTTTGCGCAGGGTATAGAAGCTGCGGAACAAGGAAATGCTAGCCTCTATACCCTGCAGATGGCAGAGTACTAAAAAAACAACAATAGTTCGGAAGGAGTTGGGAACTAGTTGGGACGGGGTCAAGGAGTACCTATCTAGAAGATTAAGGATGAAGGGGTGAATCGGTAACCGAAGCCCGGCCTTAAAAAAGGCCCCGTACAAGGCAACCCTCCCGGAACGGGAAGAGGTTGCCCTGTCGTTAGGGGTGGGAGCGAACAGGTGAAGGTCCGGAGGGAAGCCGTACCTGGCCCTTAAGTTTGCGATGTCCTGGGCAGACATGGCCGACGCAGTCCCTTCGGGGGACTCCTTGATGACCCTAGAAGGGCCGGCAACCGCTGGCCGGTTCTAACGGAAGTTTGTCCGCCGGTCGGACGAATCCCGGTTGAGGGACGATCGACTGTTCGTGGCTCTGGTGAATGATTAGAAGATGAGGTGGACCATTGGATGGACTGGGATTCAGAAGACTGGGAAGAACCCCCCAAGAACCGGAAATGGAGCAAGAAGGAGAAGAAGCCATGGGAACTAACCTGAGAAGAAAAACGCGAGCCAAAGACAGAGCACGGAGAAAATGAACGAAAGACAGAAGCGCTGGCGGACTCAAAAGGAGGCAATGGCGGAAGAAATGGGGAAGATAGGAAGATAAGGGCAATCTGCCATCATGGCTCCATTTCGAAACATCCCCCTCACCGTCCGATCCAACCACGCGTCCGTCTTCAGTTGGGAGACGTTTCGAAGACCTACCAATACGATAAGCTCGAAAAGACCGGCAAAAGGGGGAGTCAACCTTATCACAATGATTCCATCCGCCTTTTCGTAACGTTGCCCGAGGTAAATCCTCCCTAATCCCAACAAAGGCGAAATAATGACGCGGAAACCGGCCACCTAGGGGATATTCGCACCCCTTTCATGGATAAATAAACGCTTACCCATCTCAGGGGCGGGGGGGCATCTGATACGGCTGGCCATTTTCCCTGGAGTATTATTATCTTCTGCACGATTTCCGAAAGCAATGATGTGATAACAAAACCCAAAGCCACCAGCATCGGTCTTCGGAACCGGCCTCCAGCGTCGGCCTATTGGGCCAGACAGCCAGCGTCGGCCTCTTGAGCCAGACAGCCAGCGTCGGCCTCTTGAGCCAGACAGCCAGCGTCGGCCACCAGCGCCAGACAGCCAGCGTCGGCCTCTTGAGCCAGACAGCCAGCGTCGGCCTCTTGAGCTAGACAGCCAGCGTCGGCCTCCAGAGCCAGACAGCCAGTGTCGGCCACCAGCACCAGATAGCCAGCGTCGGCCTCTTGAGCCAGACAGCCAGCGTCGGCCTCTTGAGCCAGACAGCCAGCGTCGGCCACCAGCGCCAGACAGCCAGCGTCGGCCTCTTGAGCCAGACAGCCAGCGTCGGCCTCCAGAGCCAGACAGCCAGTGTCGGCCTCTTGAGCCAGACAGCCAGCGTCGGCCTCCAGAGCCAGACAGCCAGTGTCGGCCACCAGCGCCGGCCCCCGGCGTTGGCCTCCAGCGTCGGCCCCCAGCGTCAGCCATCAGCATCGGCCTCCAACATTGGCCACAGGTGTCGGCCTTAATAAGTCCCAGTACTGAAGCTTTGGTTCCGACATCCGGCGTTGCCACCCAGCGTCGGCCCCCAGTGTCGACCTTCATACGAGGATTAGTCTTAGGCAACTGACCCCGCGATCTAAGGACTACTGCCGGATAGCTCGGGCGTGTCAGCCTGATCAGCAGTTACCGCTATAAGTGGCCCTTATCCAGCAACAGTCCAACAACCTACCGTTCGATGAAACATCACAACGGAATAGTTCCGACGGTTCCAACAGACCAAGGTATACGGATCCCCAACAGGTATAAAAGGAGGACCCGAGCTCCATGAAAGGGGACTCCTTTTCTCTCTCTCTAAAATAAAACTTGCTTTACAACAGTTCTACAAAGATCATATTCCTGTTCGACGACTCACTAGCTTGGGCGTCGGAGGGTCCCCGCCGGAACCACCGGTCCGGGACTTTTTGCAGGCTCTTGGAGGAAGACGACGGTCCTTCTACGCACCCAGTGATTCCAGCCTGCCCGACGTTCATCATACGTGAGTCGGCCGCAACAGAAATTAAACTCCAAAACTTCGTAAAATAAGAAAAAACCTATTCTTGACCAAAAAGAAAAGAGGATACATAAAAGGAGGATCCTTAATTTCCTATTTTGGGATTAAAATCTTCTTGCTCTTCTCTTTTTTTTTTATCTACACATTTTTTTTATGATTTCACTCCAACAAATATTTATATATATATGGTATGTTATCTGGGTGATGAAATTACTACGGTATTATGTTTTTTGGGTGTCATCATGTTATTTCTTAAGAATTTTGTTTTTATTCTTCTTTCTAAAGTTTTTTTTTTTTTTTTTTTATGGATCTTCACATCCACAGGTGAGATTCTACAATGCCCAATAAAGAGATAAAAATTTTTACATCAAGATTAAGCTCCAAACCATCTAATAAAAAAAAACCACAAAAAATCTCAGTCTAAGGCTCATGAGAGTAGAAAATAAAGAGATTTCGGTTAAGAAAGAATGGCAAAGAGATGTCAGAAGAAAAGAAAGATAGATACCCACGGATTGGGAAATTAAAATCTTTATTTCTCTTCTTTTCTTTCTCTTCAAAGCCAAAGAAAAGTAATATTAGTATTGCATAAATAATCAGTACCATGAACTATTGCGTATCAACATCTCTTAGCAGACAGAGAGGAAGAAAGAAGATATTTATACAATAAAATAATAATTTTAATTTTTTTTAAAAAAAAATCTTTTAAGATCAATATATAAATTGATCAAAGTTGAGAAGATTTTATTGTAATTTGCTCTAAAATTTAATACAAGCATCATTGATTAATCCATGCCAATAAGCTTATTTGATGTTGATTTTGGACTTTTCATGGTTTATTATAGAGCCGAATGAAGAAAACCACTATTTAGTTTCACTCATTGCCTTATCACCTAGAAAAAATATCCTATCTTTTAATAATCCAGTGGAAGGAATAAGGATCCAAATAGAATAAAACAAACATCAAATAGGAATCTATCATTTTACTTTCTAATGCTTTAAAATGGACGTATGGCAGGTCGGCTCTGACTCTCAAAGCCATGGTTATTAAGTTGCCACTTGGTGCTGAAGCATTGGAAGCTAGATTTCCGACTAACACATACAATCTTATTTAATAATTTTTTATACAGTCCAATTTTTTCTTTACTATATTGATAGTAGAGGTATATATCAAGGCCTTACATTCTTTCAGGGTTATGAGTAATTTATTAAAAATATGTAAATTTTAGTAGGCTTGAAAACATCATTAGGCAACCAAAATTTTTAAATAACCTTTCTTATATTGTAATTTGAATTTGTATATTTCTTTATTCTAGAAATTTATACTAAATAAATTAAAAGTCTAGTATGCAATAAGAATCTATTTTTAAATATTTATTAAATATTTATATCTATAATTTTTTAAAAAAAATTAATATCTTACAAGAACTAGAAAATATTAGCTTTGTAAAATCTCACTTTGTAAATAAATCCTAAAGACAATTTTGTTATATAAAATATTTATCAACAAAGTTTTTAAAGCTCTTCTTCAACTCTTGATTTGAAGTGATCCCTCACTTTGTTAAGATGTGACATCATGGTTTTGCGAGAGGCCATTTAGTGCAAGAATGAAAGCTTTAAGAATCCCTTTGATGTTCAAAGCTTCTTTCTTTTCTCCCTCTCTTATATTTTAACATTTTTTCTTTATAAGAAAAAAAAAATTCTCTTTCTTTATTCCTTTCCCTCTTCGAGTGGATCATAGGTGAGCCGAGGCAGAGAAATCCATTTTTCTCTATTTTCTAGGGTATTAATTGTGAACCTTGGATCAACTGGAAAATGCAATTGAAGAATGTCGAATTGCAATGAATCATGGCACTTATAAAGACATGAATTGAACTACGGTGGTGGCAATTGCAAAAGCTTGGTTAAATTCTTGCGAAACCCCCCTTGTGTTTTATATCAGATACCTCCTCAAACTATTTTGCAACGTTTCATCAGCGTGCCAAATTATGATCCATCAAAGTTTTCGTTAAAACTCAAGTTAGGTATGCATCTCGCTGTCAGGAGTCCTGGAAATTCTTGGCATCCAGCCACGAAGTATGTAGGCATGTTGGGAAATCAAGGTCAAGCCATCTGAAAGCTCCATATAATTAAAATCTGGCATGTGTCATGCTACATTTATCGCTATGATCTCCAATCTTAGAAAGTTTTTATTATGCTTGATCTAATAAATTATGCAAAATCAAGTGAAGCACTCTGTAGCTATGGCCGAACATTGTGCCATATTGTTCTTGTTCCATAGCCCCTCTTTCCATGTCTTCCAATATGAACCATATTGGCAGCAGGTTATCTACCGTGAGTCGATTTGAGTTGTAGACTTGGCCATTGCCTTAATCCATTGGAGGGCTAGATGAAGTCCAGAACTCTTATTCCCTTAGACCCTCTGACGCCAAGTCACCTTCTTTTAACACAGGGGGATGGAGGACCTTCTCTCCGAAGTGCTCCTGCAAGAAAGTCCCCGGAGACCGGTTGCACTGGTGGGGATCCTCCGACATTTAAGTAAGCGACTCAGGAACAAACAAGAGTAAGCTAGCAGAAAAAGCTAGAGAACTTAAGTTCAGGATCCCTCCTTCGTTGTGAGTGTGGGCTTTTATACCTGTTCGAAGGTCCCCTTTCCCGTTTCCAAAAGGTTACTGATTTTGAGGTGCCATTGTTCGATAGCAAACGGAAGGCAAGGCTGACAGCGACAGGCCGTAACCGACACTGAGCATATCAGAGGTGTCTTGCCCCGTCGGCCACCTGCCAAGCGCGACGCTACAGGTGGCAAGTGGGCCTAGTCACTTCAGGCATGCGCCGTTACAGGATGTGGCCACGCGTTGTTGCAGTCGAGTGGTGGGCCACGTGGCTGCTACAGACGGTGGGTAGGTCACGTGGGTGTGTCAGATGGCTCAAGGTAGTGGGTCGCCAGGCCCGGGGCCGAGGCTGTGGGGGCGCCTAGTCCAAGGCCGAGGCCGAGGCCTTCCGAGGCCGAAGTCCGAGGCCGAGGCCGTACGAAGCTGAGGCCGAAGGGACGCTAGGTCCGAGGTCCGAGGCCGAAGTCCGAGGCCGAGGCCGAAGGGATGCCAGGTCCGAGGTCCGAGGCCGAGAGGACCTCGGAGGCCAAAGCCACCTCACGGGACCGAGGTGGGGCTCCGTCAGTTACCTTCACTGTTAACCCTAACGACGTTGGATCAGCCATATCAGATGCCCTCTCGCCCCCGAGACAAAGCGGGCCCACCTGCAAGGTGAAAGGGGTGTCACCTCCCAAGAGGCTGGTCCTAGCGCGCTGCCAATCACCGAAGAGCATGTGTCTGCAGATGCGACGATGCCCTAGCGAGGGCGATTTGGGGCCGTAGCAAGATCGCCCCATGTTATCCGTCTGATCCACGGAGATCAGTCTTGGAACGGGAGTGCCTTCCCTCGGGGCTTACAAAAGTCATCGCCATCATTGCCATCATGAAGCTGACATCAGCGCTGCCTCGCCATTGGCCGGAGGTGGGGTGTCCTGCGCGCTGGGCGCCTGCCGAGGCGACCCCGCTATAGCGGGAGTCCGCATGGCTAGGTAGGTGAGGCGGGACGATTTGAAAGCGATAAGTCGGGCGAAAGGCTGGGTTTCGTCACTTTGTCTGAGATCATCTTCAACCTCCAGTTCCCGATCTTTGCCTTCCTCCCGAGAACTTGCTCCTACTGCACCCTGCTCCAGGTTAGCTTCCCGACCTCTCCAATCCTCTTAGTTTCCTCCACAGCTCTCCATGTCTTCCTCTCCATCCTGGCCATCGTCTGAGTCCCCAGCGGACCAGATTTCTTCTTCGAGTCTTCGCGCCTCTCCATCTCCCGCTCCTTCGTGGTCCTCCTCCTCCGCTCCCTCGGAGGACCACATTCCCCTTTCATAGCTGCGACCAGTCATCGCCGCTCCGGTCAGGAGACGTCCGGCGGCCGCCGACGCCTCCTCGAGGGTGGAGGCGGAATCTCTGACGGAGACCGCCTCCACGGTAACGGGCCAGGACCTGGCCAACATCAGGGCCCGTTACCAAATCTTCCGAGATATTAGGCTCTTCCTTCCGACCCCCGACGATAGGGTGGTCTCCTCCCAGCCCGGTAGGGTGGCTGTTTATGAAATATCCTTTAGGTTAAGTCTCTGTCTGCCTTTCCACCCATTCTTCATCAACCTCCTCAACTACTATTCCCTGACCCCCACCCAACTGATCCCGAACTCCCTCCGAACCGTTTGTGCCTTCGTTGTCCTATGCCATTTCCACTGCATCACACCCAGACTCTCCCTCTTCTGATCTTTCTACACCCTCCGACAGCAGGCAGGTTTGTGGCTGCTCCAGCCCCGACCCGGTCGAGTCCTCAAGTTTTTCCTCCCCTCTTTTGTAAGGGATGGAAATCTCGGTTCTTTTTTGCTGACATTGACCAAGTCAAGCCCGGGTGGGGGGACCCAGACCTTAGGCCCAACACGAATTCGCCCATACTCCCGGGGGACAAGGAAGCGCTGGGGTAGCTATTAATGGCCGACATCCCCAGATGCAACCAGCTCTGTCGGAGGAGAATCTCCGACTCGCAGGGTTTCCATTCGGAGTGGTGAGTAGTAGCCGACCCAACACTTGGCCAATTTTCCTCCTCCTTTCCTCTTCTCTCTCTCTTTTTTTTACTAACTCCGACCGACGTTGTGCAGTGATGAAGGTACCGACCCACACCCTCAGGAGGGCGGCCGCCAAGAGGAAGAAGGCCCTCAAGGCCGCCGGGGCCCGAGCACGAGGCCACAAATCCAGGCTCCCAGCCAGCCGGCGACAGAACCTTCCCCACCTTCGAAGCACAGGGAACCAGCAGCCACCCCTGCAGTGGACCTGACAGCATACTCCCCCAGAGGGAGCGAGGGTGGAGGGGGCGGTAGCAGCGGAGCCTCCTGCCCCAACTGCAGCGACCCAGGCAGAGGAGGGGTCATCCTTGGAGGAGCCGACAACCTCCATCCCAGCCCCCACCGCGCCCGGGCCTGCCGAGGAAGGAGAAACCGGGCCAATCCCCTCCGGGCCTTCAATCATGAACCACGGGCGCCGAGCGGAGTGGCTGAACTCCCACCTCATCCTGCCCGAATTCCAGGAGGAGCTCAGCCAGCTTGGCACCTCGACATTCTTTCGCGAATCCTTCGTGGCCCTCACTCGGGTAAGTAGTCTCGACCTCAGTGTTAGCTGATTCTAGTATTGATCTCGGTACTAATGAATACTCTGGATGCAGCTAGCAAACTCTATGGTGGCCATGAGAGAAGTAATAAATCAGGGGAAGGCCATCATCAATGAAGCCCGGCGGGATGCCGAGGAGGCCCAGGCCCGGGCCGAGAGGGCTGAGGAGGCCCTGGAAGCGGCGAGAATGGACCGAGCCGCTGAACTTGAGGAGGCCGTCAGGCGGGCGGAGGTTGAGGCCGACCGTGCTCGGGCAGCCTTAAACCAACTTGGCATGGCAGAGGGCGCTGTGTCCGACAGGGACCGTCATATCGCCAAACTTGAATCTGCCCTCCAGGAAGCTGAAGCAAGGGCGGGACAGGCCGAGGAAGCAGCAAGGAGGGCCAAGTCTCTGGCAGAGGCGGAGGAGACCAGGGCCCGCGAGGCAAAGGCGGCCGCTCAGGGAGGGTCGCAACTGCGGTAGAGGAGTTCTGGCCTCCGCGCGCTTCGTGGAGGAGATGGCCGAGGCCTCTGCGGACGCATATTGCAAGGGTTCCGGGACGGCAAAGAGAAAGTGGCCCGGGTCCTAAACCTCCCGTGCACCTTAAAGATTGAACCGGACCCAATGTCCGAGGGGACCCCGTCTGACAAAGGGCCCGGCGCTGCTGACCCTTAGACTTGTACTTTTTCTTTAATTTCCTTTGTACCAAGTCCGACTCAGTCGGCATTTTGTAAGCACTTCTCTAGTAATGAAAAATACTTTTGTTCCTTCCATTTTGAACTTTACACTCCCCTCCGCGTACCGATGTAGGACCCCCAGGGGCGGCATCAGCATCGAGGCGGCGTCAGCATTGGAGCAGCATCCGCACACTCGTTACAAGCGAGTCCACGACTTAGTTGCTACGCAGGGCCGGATTTGAGGGAGCACCAAGGTTGGACTCAGGGGTTGGGTCCGCCTCGGGTTTTCGGGCACCAATGGAAAACCTGCCTTAGCATGTCGATGTGGACTCGGGCCTCTGAGTGCCGGAGATACACCGGTCTTGAAGTGCCGAGCTGACCTTGGGCTTTTTGCTGATGGTACATCGGTCTTCAGTATCGATGGTTCATCGATCTTTGATGCTGATGGTACATTGGACTTGCAGTGCTGAGCTGGCCTCGGGCTTCTTGCCGGTAGTACACCGGTCTTTAGTGCCGATGGTACATCAGTCTTCGGTGCCGATGGTACATCGGGCTTGCAGTGCTGAGCTGGCCTCGACTTTTTACCAATGGTACATCGGTCTTCAGTACCGATGGTACATCGGTCTTGGGTGCTGATGGTACATCGAGCTTGCAGTACCGAGCTGGCCTTGGGCTTTTTGCCGGTGATACATCGGTCTTCAGTGCCAATGGTACATTAGTCTTGGGTGCCGATGGTACATCGGGCTTGCAGTGCCGAGCTGGCCTCGGGCTTTTTGCTGGTGGTACATCGATCTTCAGTGCCGATGGTACATCAGTCTTGGGTGCCGATGGTACATCGGGCTTGCAGTGCCGAGCTGGCCTCGGGCTTCTTGCCGATGGTACATCGGTCTTCAGTATCGATGGTACATCGATCTTTAGTGTCGATGGTACATTGGGCTTGCAGTGTCGAGCTGGCCTCGGGCTTTTTGCCGGTGGTACACCGGTCTTCAGTGACGATGGTACATCGATCTTGGGTATCGATGGTACATCGGGCTTGCAGTGCCGAGCTGGCCTCGGGCTTCTTGCCGGTGGTACATCGATCTTCAGTGCTGATGGTACATCGGTCTTGGGTGCCGATGGTACATCGAGCTTGCAGTGCTGAGCTGGCCTTGGGCTTTTTGTCGATGGTACACCGGTCTTTAGTGCCGATGGTACATCGGGCTTGCAGTGCCGAGCTAGCCTTGGGCTTTTTGCCGATGGTACATCGCTCTTCGATGCCGGTGGTACATCGGGCTTGCAATGCCGAGCTGGCCTCGGGCTTTTTGTCAGTGGTACACCGGTCTTCAGTGCCAATGGTACATCGGTCTTGGGTACCGATGGTACATCGAGCTTGCAGTATCGAGCTGGCCTCGGGCTTTTTACCAATGGTACACTGATCTTCAGTGCCGATGGTACATCGGTCTTGGGTGCCAATGATACATCGGGCTTGCAGTGCCGAGCTGGCCTCGGGCTTCTTGCCAGTGGTACACCGGTCTTTAGTGCCAATGGTACATCGGTCTTAGATGCCGATGGTACATCGAGCTTGCAGTGCCGAGCTGGCCTCAAGCTTTTTGCCGGTGGTACACCGGTCTTCAATGCCGATGGTACATCGATCTTTGGTGCTGATGGTACATCGGGCTTACAGTGCCGAGCTGGCCTCAAGCTTTTTATCGATGGTACACTGGTCTTCAGTGCCGATGGTACATCGAGCTTGCAGTGCCAAGCTGGCCTTAGGCTTTTTACCGATGGTACACCGGTCTTGGGTACCGATGGTACATTGGGCTTACAGTACCAAGCTGGCCTTGGGCTTTTTGTCGGTGGTACACCGATCTTCAGTGCCGATGGTACATCGATCTTCGGTGCCGATGGTACATTAGGCTTACAGTACCGAGCTAGCCTCGGGCTTCTTGCCGATGGTACACCGGTCTTCAGTGCCGATGGTACATCAGTCTTCAGTGCCAATGGTACATCGGGCTTGCAGTGCTGAACTAGCCTCGGGCTTCTTGTTGATAAGTTGGGTTACTCGAACACATTTTTATTAATATAGAGTGCGGGGCGAGAGCCCAAAAGAATGCAAGTGTGCAATTCAATGTAAAGAAAGGGTACATCACTAATAATACCGACGGAGGTTATCGGCATTCCATGTCCGCGGGAGCAGCTTCCCATCTAGTCCTTCAATTCTGTATGCTCCATGATAGAGTACCTCGGTGACTCGATAGGGTCCTTCCCAATTTGGTGACAACTTGCCTCCTTCCGTCGGCTTTGAAACTTCGGCCGCCGGAGGACCAAGTCCTTCGGCAAGAATGTCTTTGGGCGAACACGGGCATTGTAATACTTGGCTGTTCACTGTCGATAGGCTGCCATCTGAAGTTGCGCTCGGTCCCGTACCTCCTCCACCAGGTCAAGGTTGGCCCACAGCTGATTCGAGTTGTCCTCCTCGCTGTATGACTCCGTTCGGGGCTTGGGACACCTATCTCCACAGGAATGATAGCTTCGGACCCGAAGATGAGGCTGAAGGGAGTTTCTCCGGTGGGGACTCGCGGCGTTGTGTGGTATGCCCACAACACATTGGGGAGCTCCTCCACCTACCTTCCTTTGAAGTCATCCAACCGTACTCTAAGTCCTTGGAGAATGATGCCGTTGATCACCTCAGCTGCACCGTTGGTTTGAGGGTGCTCGACTGAGGTGAACCGCTGATGAATACCTAGCTCGGTGAAGAATCCTCTGAAGGGCGCATTGTCAAACTGCCGGTCATTGTCGGTGACGAGGGTATGCGGCAGTCCGAACCGGTATACTATAGACTTCCAGAAAAAAGATCTCACTTGCTCTCAGTGATCTTAGCGAGTGCCTTGGCTTCGATCCACTTGGTGAAGTGGTGCTACCAACAGAAATTTGCGCTGACCGGAGGCCGAAGGGAACGGTCCTAGGATGTCCATACCCCACTGAGTGAAGGGCTAAGGTGCCGCCATGGGGCTCAGCTGGGACGTCGGTTGCCTATGGATATTGGCATGACGTTGGCAACTATCACACCTTTTGACGAGCTCGGCAGCATCCTCTCTCATTATCAGCCAGTAGTACCATTGCCGCAGGGCTTTGTATGCCAGAGCTCTGCCCCCCAGATGACTTCCGCATATGCCTTCATAGATTTCTTACAGGATATAATCAGCTTTCGTGGGGCCAACACACTTGAGGACCGGGTATAAGAACGACCTTCGGTAGAGCTTTCCGTCCATCATTAGAAACTTTGGGCCCACCACCTGAGTAGTCTAGCCTCAGCCGGGTCTTTAGGGAGGGCACCATCGGTAAGGTACCGGATGTAAGCATCCATCCAAGAGGGTTCTGGCACAATTGGCAGAGCCTCTTCTATGGCTTCGATGCTTGGGATCTAAAGATGCTCCATGTAAGTTCTTCCCAGGGTCCCATCGATCGAGGTGGCTAAGTGGGACAGTGCATCAGCCCTAGCATTCTCCGCCTGGGGAATGTAGCTGACGCGGAAGTAGATAAACTGAGAGGCCTGGGACTACACCTTGCTTAGGTAACGGGACATGGTCGGGTCTCTAGCTTTGTACTCCCCTGCGATCTGCCCAGAGACAAGCTGAGAGTCTGTGAAGGCCCTCAGATGCCTTGCACCAAGCTCCTTGGCCAGCTTCATCCCTGCCAGCAAGGCCTCATACTTTGCTTGGTTATTGATGGCTGGAAAATAAAATCAAAGGTTATACTCCACCACCTCCCCCTCGGGGCTCGCAAGAATGAGTCCAGCCCCACACCCTTGGGAATTTGATGCACCATCAACATGGAGGATCCAGCCTTCCTCTCCCGCTCCCTCAGCCATGGGGGATTCCATGCGCATCTCCAGGTTCGACTCCTTTGGATGCTCCTCGGCCCAGGTGCACTCGACCAAGAAATAGGCTAACACCTGAGACTTCATTGCAGATCTCGGCCGGATGGATAGGTCAAACTCTCCCAGCTTGATAGCCCACTTTGCCAGCCAATTGGAGGTGTCAGGACGAGATAAGATAGTCCGGAGGGGCTGGTCTGAGAGCACCACGATTGGATGAGCTTGGAAGTAAGGTCGGAAGTGCTGAGCGAAGATAATCAGGGCGAAGATAATCTTCTCGGTCTGGGAATACCTGATCTCAGCATCATGAAGTACCTTGCTAGTATAATAGACCGGCTTCTGCGTCCCGTCGGCGTCCATGCGAACAAGCACGGAGCTGACGGCCTCGGAGGAGACGGTAAGATATAGAAAGAGCTCCTCCCCACTCTTCGGCTTGGACAACAGTGGCGGAGTGGATAAAAATTTTTTTAACTCCTCGAAGGCTTCCTGGCACTCCTTCGTCCACTTGAAGCCATTGACCTTGCGCAACGCCTTAAAGAAAGGCAAACACCTCTCTGCCAACTTGGACAAGAAACGGCTCAAGGCTGCCACCCTCCCGGTCAGGCGCTGCACCTCCTTCTTATTAGCTGGGGGCCTCATGTCTAGGATGGCTCGGATCTTATCAGGGTTGGCCTTAATTCCTCGCTACGTCACCATGAAGCCCAGAAACTTACCCATGTAACCCTGAAGGTACACTTGCGGGGGTTCAGCCTTATCCGATATCGACAAAGATTATCGAAGGTCTCTGCGAGGTCAGCAACATGGTCGGCAGTATGGGCGCTCTTGATCAGCATGTCGTCCACGTACACCTCCATGTTGTGCCCAATCTGGTCCTCAAAGACCTTATTTATTAACCTCTGATAGGTGGCCCCCGCATTCTTCAACCCAAAGGGCATCACCTTGTAGCAATATATCCCCTTCTCGGTTATAAATGAGGTTGCTTCTTCATCGGCCGGGTCCATCTTAATTTGATTGTACCCTGAGAAGGCATCCATAAAGCTGAGGGTCTTGTGGCCGAATGTGGCGTCCACCAATTGGTTGATCCAAGGCAGTGGAAAGCTGTCCTTGGGGCAGGCCTTATTGAGGTTAGTGAAGTCCACGCACATCCTCCAACTCCCACTAGCCTTGCGGACCATCACGACATTGGCTAACCAGTTGGGGTAGTGCACTTCATGAATATGGCCGATAGCCACTAGCTTGC
Organism: Calamus simplicifolius; assembly: GCA_900491605.1. NCBI lineage: Eukaryota > Viridiplantae > Streptophyta > Magnoliopsida > Arecales > Arecaceae > Calamus > Calamus simplicifolius. The sequence continues at coordinate 211,914 of UESW01002408.1, forward strand.
GCACCTCCTCATCAATGGCCTTCTGTCTATCGGGAGCGAAGCTCCTCTTCCTCTGCCATACGGGTCGGTACTCTGGCTTGATGTTGAGCTGGTGGGTAATCACCTCCTCTGGGATACCTGGCATGTCGGACGCCGACCATGCAAAGATGTCAGCGTTAGCTCACAGGAAAGCAAGGAGCTAGTCGCGCGCCTCCTCTGGGAGTAGGGCTCCGATCTGGATCATCCTCGTCCTCCCCTAAAGGGAAGGTCAGCAGATGCTCGGCCGGCTCTCCTCTCTAAGTCTCAAGGGTTGAGCGCTTATGGTGCAGGTGCAGGCACCACCCCTTACGGGCTGGGGGCCATGTGGTAACAAAGTGGCGGCGAGTTCTGCTCCCCCGCATCTCCCTGACTCCCTCGCTGGTAGGGAACCTCACCAGGAGCCTTTTGGTGGAGATAACAGCATCCAGCAGGTTGAGTCCGGGCCTTATGAGTATAGCATTGTAGGCAAGGAGAACCCGGACTACAAGGAAATTCATCAAAACCGTGCTCTGACACGGTGGAGTCCCGACCGTGACGGGGAGGATGATCTCCCCCTCGACTCTCACAGAGTCTCCGGTAAAACCCATTAAGGGTGTGGTAACAGGCCAAAGTGAGCTGGGAGACAGGTTCATATGAACAAATGCATCATAACTCAAAACATCCATTGAGCTTCCACTATCAACTAGGATTCTTTTTATAGGATGCTTAGCGATGACACTATCATCATGGACACGATGACGCTATCATCATTTTTGTTGACCACCCCCTCTAGGTCCCTTTTAGAAAAGGGAATTATAGAATCTAATCACTCCTCCCCCCTTGGCCTCTTAGACGGGCCGCCTGCCCCCCAGGAGATCATTGCCACCGTCTTCTCAGTCGGAGCATTGTCGATCATTGGTGGCGGAGGCGCTGACGGGCCAGGTGCACCCGGGTTGCTCCTCTAAACAAACTTCCCCAGGTGGCCATGCTAGATGAGGTCCTCTATTGCCTTCTTCAGCTGGCAATAGTTGTCCGTATCGTGGCCATGGTCCCGGTGGAAGCGATAGTATATGTTCTTGTTGCGGGGAGTCTTCGGGTTCAATGGAGGAGGGTGCTGGAGGTATGGCTCGCCCTCAATCTCAAGCAGAATGTGAGATATTAGGGCGAGCAAGGGGGTGAATGGACCGCCCCTCAATGCAAGAGCCCGAGGTCGGTTGTCTGGTCGGTGGGGAGGCTCGGCCTCCTAGGACGAACCTCAGCAGGCTTAGGATGAGTTGGCTTCTTGGTGATGCTTCCATTAGCCTCGCGCCGGAAGGAATCAGTCTTATCGGCATGGATGTACTTTTGTGCCCAGCTCAGAAGTTCGGCGTAGGAGTTGGGTGGCTTCTTGTCGAGCGAGTATGCAAAACGGGAGGGGCGGAGCCCTCGCTTCAAGGCCAGGATGGCCACTGAATCATCAAGGTTGTAGACCTTAAGGGCAGCTTCTTTGAATTGAGCGACGTAGTCCCGCAGGGACTCGCCGCCCTTCTGCTGGACAGAAAATAGACTGTCCGCCACTCTGGGTATCTTCCGGCAGGCGTCAAAATGGGCCAAGAAGGCCCTTTCCAACTAGAGGAAGGAGTTAATACTCTACGGCGGCAGGCGTGAGTACCAAGCTCGGGCAGCCTTCCTCAAGGTGGCAAGGAAGGCGATGCAGAGAAGAGAGTTGGTTGCCCCCTGGACCTGCATGAGGACCTTGTAACTCTCCAAATGGTCCAGGGGATCAGTGGTCCCATCGTACGGGTCCAACTGAGGGAGATGGAACCGGGTTGAGATCGGTTCCTCCATTATACGGTGGGACAGTGGTGGCCGGCTGTCATAGTCCGCCTCTAGCAGGTTGGTGATCTGGCGGCTGAGCTCCTCCAGTCGCTGGTTGTATTCATCCAGCCGGCGCTCGGCCCGGCGAGCTATCCGGCTATCGAAAGACTTTTCCCTTGAAGATTCTAAAGATGGAGAAGAGTGACGGCGATGCTGACAGGGGTGCTCCGCCTCCCTCCCGTGCCGCCGCCTAAGAGAAGCACTGGCATGACGAGAGGGTGACCGGGGCCTCTTGAAGGCCTCCCGGCGATGAGGCCTAGGCGAAGCGCGGCGGTGGCGAGCTTCTCAGGCGGGAGACCTCTCCTGAGAAGAGTGCTGGCTGGATTGGACCACTCCTGGAACTGATGGAGTGGCCCCGCCTGTTGCGTGCCCATCGGTTGCTGCTGCAGGACTTCGACTGCCGCTACAAGCGACTGGACTTGCATGGTGAGGACGGTGAGTCGATCTTCTTGATGTTGCTGTGGCGGTGGTGGCGATGGTGGTGCAGGGGCGCTGGCCCGGGGAGCAGTGGGACTGGCTGCCGGCAGGTCAGCTCCCGGGCGCTGCCCTCCAGCATGGCTGGTGGAGACCTCTTGTACACGAGTCATCACCATTTGCTTGAGAACTCAAGGAAAGAGAAGAAGTTGTCGCCGACTAGTTCGAAGCTTTTCTCTAATCCCCCCTTTCTGGCGCGCCAATCTGTTGACGCCAAGTCACCTTCCTTTAACGCCGAGGGACGGAAGACCTCCTCTCCAAATTGCTCCTGCAAGAAAGTTTACGAAGACCGGTTGCACCGGTGGGGACCCTCCGACGTTCATGTAAGCGACTCGGGAACAGACAAGAGTAAGCTAGCAGAAAGAGCTAGAGAACTTGAGTTCAGAATCCCTCTCTCATTGTGAGTGTGGGCTTTTATACCTTTTCAAAAGTCCCCTTTCCCGTTTTCAAAAGGTTGCTAATTTCGAGGTGCCGTTGTCCGATAGCGGACAGAAGGCAAGGCTGTTGGTCCAAATAGCAACCCAAGAGGGAGGGTGAATTGGTTTTTTCAAAAATTTAAACTCTTTTGAAAAATAACCCCAGCGGAAATAAAAACTTAGATTCACACAAATTAAAACAGAATATGCACAAATAGAGAGTTAAAGATAAAGAGACAATCACGGCAAACACAAGAGATTTTATAGTGGTTCGGTGTACCTACACCTACGTCCACTCCCAAGTATCTCTTGGGTCCACACTATAATCAATCTGATTACAGTTGAGTTGTTTTGCAAGCTCACAACTCGAACTTGTTATTTTCCCGGGTGCACAACGAACCCAGCTGGTTTTCAAGGCTCACCAGCACAAAACCTAACACCACAAGCAAACTGCTTGCACAAGGCTAACAGCCTCAAAGGAATCAATCCTCCGATTGACCCAGCAAACAATAATTATTTTTACAAAATAAATAGCTCCTCCTATGAGCAAATATACAACAATGAAACAAAAATAAAAGGATAGGAATCAAAGCCTGATTCGCAGATCTTGGTGGCTTCTTCCTTCTCTTCCTTGAGTGGATCTTCCTTCAAGATGCTCTTGAGCAACCACTATCCAGGTACCATTTTCTTTTCAGTCTGATGGCTGCAAGATACTCCTGCAAAACATTCATGTCTTAATTTTAGGTACCCAAGCCTTCTTGGGTCCTTCATGGTTAGATGCTATAAATATTGTTCCTTTGGGAACCCAAATCATCTTTCTTTTATTATGTGGAGATTTACACATATAAGATTTATGTCCTTTGTTTCCATATTTAAAACAAGTAATATTTGATGATTTTTTAGCATGTATAAAAATATTCTTCAAGGATTTTTGCTTTTTAAGTGGATTATATCCTAATCCAGCTTTATCAAAAATAGCTTTTTGATTATCCAAAATCATATTAAGTTTGATAGAGCTTAGAGTGAATTTATCAACTATAGGTTTAAGTCTATCAACTTCATTTTTCAAGCTTTCATTTTCTTTTATCAAAAGTTCTTTATCTACAACATGCTTTTCATTTTCTAAGGATAGTTTTTGCATTTAATTTTTCAAATCTTTGTTCTTTGAACTTAAGTTCGCAAAATCATCCATTAATTCATAAAAAGCAATATGCAATTCATCAAAAGTAAAGTCATCAAGAAAACTCGAACTTACCTCATCATTGTCCGCCATGAAGCATAGATTGGCCATTTCACTCTTTTCTTCTTCATCGGAACTTGAACTTTCCGAATCACTCCATGTAGCCATCATTGCCTTCTTTTTGAATTTTCGGGTACCTTTCTTTAGTTGAGGGCATTCCAATTTAAAATGACCCAGCTTTTTACATTCAAAACAAATAACTTCTTTTTCTTTGCCCTTGTTCTCATCTTTTCTTGCAAAGGGCTTTTTCTTTTCAAACTTCTTCTTTTTCATGAATCTTTTAAATTTTCTTGTGATGAGTGTCATGTCCTCATCATCACTTTCATCTTCAGATTCATGAGGCTCTTCCATATATTCAGAAATCTTAAGAGCCATAGTCCTCTTCTTCTTTGACTCATCATCATCAACATGTTGCTTAATTTGAAGCTCATGAGTCATCAAGGATCCCAGTAGTTCTTCTAGGGGTAGGGTACTTAGATCCTTTGCCTCTTGTATTGCAGTCACTTTAGCTTCCCAAGTCCTAGGCAAGGAACGCAAAACCTTTCTCACAAGATCAGAATTATCATAAGATTTACCAAGACTTTTTAAACCATTAACTATATCAGTAAATCTTGTAAACATATCAGCAATAGATTCACATGCATCCATTTTAAACAATTCATACTTATGAACTAGCATGTTAATGTTGGATTCCTTGACTTGATTTGTTCCCTCATGGGTAACCTCAAGTCTATCCCAGATTTTCTTAGCAGAAATGCAAATAGATATACGATTGAATTCATTTGCATCTAATGAGCAGTATAAAATATTCATTGCTTTGGCATTAAGTTGTGCCAATTTTTTATCATATTCATCCCATTCCATTTCCGGTTTAGGAATCTCCATGCCATTAACTCTAGCAGTGGGTGTGTGTGGTCCATTGACTATAATGCTCCATAGATCATAGTCAAGTGCTTGAATGAAAATTTTCATTGACTATAATGCTCCATAGATCATAGTCAAGTGCTTGAATAAAAATTTTCATTCTAGCCTTCCAATAACCATAGTTTGAACCATTAAACAAGGGTGGTCTATTAGTAGATTGGCCTTCGAAAAAAGATGAACCAGCTTGAGTTGCCATGTGGATCTTTGACTCTTGATCGTTAGATCAAATCAAATGAGCACTAGCTCTGATACCAATTGTTGGTCCAGATAGCAACCCAAGAGGGGGGGTGAATTGGATTTTTCAAAAATTTAAACTCTTTTGAAAAATAACCCAATCGGAAATAAAAACTTAGATTCACACAAATTAAAACAGAATATACACAAATAGAGAGTTAAAGATAAAGAGACAATCACGGCAAACATAAGAGATTTTATAGTGGTTCGGTGTACCTACACATACGTCCACTCCCAAGTATCTCTTGGGTCCATACTATAATCAATCTGATTACAGCTGAGTTATTTTGCAAGCTCACAACTCGAACTTGTTGTTTTTCCGGGTGCACAACGAACCCAGCTGGTTTTCAAGGCTCACCAGCACAAAACCTAACACCACAAGCAAACTGCTTGCACAAGGCTAACACCCTCAAAGGAATCAATCCTCCGATTGACCCAGCAAATAATAATTATTTTTACAAAATAAACAGCTCCTCCTATGAGCAAATATACAACAATGAAATAAGAATAAAAGGATAGGAATCAAAGCCTGATTCGCAGATCTTGGTGGCTTCTTCCTTCTCTTCCTTTGAGTGGATCTTCCTTCAAGATGCTCTTGAGACTCAGAAGATCAGAAAACTAGGGCTTCCTTCTTCTCTTGAGATTTCTTCGAAATAGAACAACAAAAGCTTGGAATCTCTTTCTTTTCTTTTGGGGAATCAGTATGATCTTTCCTTTCGAGTTTTTCCTCTTTTCTCTTTTGATTTTCTGATGGATTTCACAGATTTCTCTCTATTCTTTTCTTTTTGTCTCTCTTGTCTCTATATATTTTTCGGATGTAGCAAACCCTCTTTGTTGGAAAGATTGTTGAGAAATTATTGCCCCAATTTTATTGATTTTGATGATTACCAAAAGCCATGAGTATATTAAAAGATGCAATGAATTTATTTACATGAGCAATGAATTTATTTCTCATAATCAATGAGTATGTTAAGTATGACTATAATCAATTGGAAAGTAGCTTCAAGCTTCATGTTTAAGCTTTCAAAAAGAAATTTTATACTTCATATTTCAATCAATGAGTTTTTGGAACATATCTTGAATTGATTCTTAATGTCAAATTTATTATATTCAAGTCAAAAATTGATTTAAAATTAATCTGAAACGAATTTCAAAGTCAATCAGAAAATTCTTTGATTTTTGATACGTTCCGGAGCCGACTCTAGAGTTTCAGAGTCGACTCCACTCAGTATACAGAGATTCCTGATTTTCTCGAGTCGACCCTGTGATTTCAAGAGTCGACCCCCGATATTGTCGAGCCGACTCCATGACTGTAAGAGTCGACTCTGCTCAGACTCCAGAGAGTTATTTTTCTGAGCACTTCTCGAGTCGACCCCTTGCTTTTCATGAGTCGACCCCCGACTGTCAGGAGCCGACACCTTATTTTTCTTGAGTCGACCCCTTAACTATCTGAATGTTTCTATTTTTGGCATCGCGTCTTCGAGCCGACTCGCCTAAAGTTGGAGCCGACTCCAACAAATCTGGGCGTGACTTTTTCTGTATGCCAACTCAGCGCCAACGGTAATATTTTTCAATAACGGCTATATTTCTTTGTTTCTAACGGCTATATTTTTGCAGAGTCTATAAATAGAGAGGCCGTTTTCAAATCAAAAATATACATATATAGATCAAGAGAGAAAAAAAAAGAGAAAAAATCTTTCAGAAAGAGGAAAAAGAGCGTCATTTGAAAAATCCGAGATTCAAAAATAGAGTGAAAGAGAAGGAGTGAAATCAAAGGAGACTTCATCTGTGCTCAAGTTCATCAATCCAAGAAAGTCTAGAAGAAAATCCAAGAGCCATTCAAGATCAAATCAAGAGATTTTCAACATTCAAAGAAAGGGAGAATAAGTTCAAATTAACTCCAACATTCAATCCGTGAAGAATCTGAGCTGAGGCCCGATTCCACACTTCAAAGGAGTTGAGAAAAAGAAGAAAAGAAGAAAAGCCTGCACTCAAATCGAATCTAAACAGGCCCTTCTAAACTTTGCTTTTATTTTGAAATATCTGCTCAAAAGGAGCTATTTTGTACTAAACTCATATTTTATCTTGTGGTTTGCTAATTCAATCAGTGGATTGAATTAGTGGAGGTAGTTTACCTCGGCACAAGCTAAGGATAGCTTGTGTGTTGGGTTTTGTGCTGGTGAGCCCGTGTAAAACCGGCTGGGTTCGTTGTGATCCCGGAAAAACAACAAGTTTGGGTTGTGAGCTTGTAAAACAACTCGACTGTAATCGAGGAGATTATAGTGTGGACCCAAGTGGAGCTTGGGAGTGGACGTAGGTGTTGGATACACCGAACCACTATAAAATCTTTGTGTTTGCCGTGTTTATTTATCTCTCTCTCTTGCTATTATGCTTTAACTTGAATTAATTGTGTATATCCTCTCATCAATAGTTTAAATTGTTTTAAAAGGCTTAATTTTTAAAGTACCCAATTCACCCCCCCTCTTGGGTTGCCATCTGGGCCAACAATTGGTATCAGAGCTTGTGCTCATTTGTTTTTGATTGATCACACGATCAAGAGCGAAAGATCCAAATGGCAACACAAGCCAGCTCGAGTTTTGCTGAGGGCCATTCTACAAATAGACCACCCTTATTTAATGGTTCCAACTATTCATATTGGAAAGCAAGAATGAGGATATTCATTCAAGCTTCAGATTATGAATTATGGAGTGTCATAATTAATGGACCTAGTACACCCACACACTTAGTTGATGGTTCTATAGTTCCTAAGCCCGAAAGGGATTGGAATGAAAATGATAGGAAGATGGCTCAGCTTAATGCAAAAGCCATGAATGTTTTATATTGTTCTCTTGATGCTAATGAATTTAATCGTATCTCTACCTGTAATTCCGCTAAAGAGATATGGGATAGATTAGAGGTTACCCATGAGGGAACCAACCAAGTTAAAGAATCTAAGATTAATATACTTGTGCATAAATATGAATTGTTTAGCATGGAACAATCTGAAACCATAACATGCATGTATACTAGATTTACTGATATTGTTAATGGTTTGAAGAGTCTTGGAAAAACCTATACTAATGCTGATTTGGTTCGCAAAATTCTTAGGTCACTACCAAGATCATGGGAAGCCAAAATGACAGCCATTCAAGAAGCCAAAGATCTAAACACTTTACCTTTGGAAGAGCTTCTTGGATCCCTTATGACCCATGAATTGACAATGAAGCAACATGTGGAGGAGGATAGCAAAAAGAAGAAGACAATTGCCCTCAAGGCTGCAGAAGTTGAAGATAGCAGCAGCGATGATGAGGATGATGATGAAGACACAGCTCTTCTAGCAAGAAAATTTAAGAAATTTATGAGGAGAAAGAAACCCTTCCACAAAAAGAAATTTGGAAATAAGATGGAAGGAGAAAAGGAAAAAGATAAGGACAAGGACAAAGAGAAAGACCCCTTGATCTGTTATGAATGTAAGAAACCGGGGCATTATAGATATGATTGTCCGCAATTGAAAAAGACTTTCAAGAAAAAGAAGAAAGCGTATGTTGCAACTTGGAGCGACAGTGATGAATCTTCTTCCGAAGAAGAAGAACAAAAAGAGGTTGCCAACATTTGTTTTATGGCGAACGACGACGACGAGGTAAGTTCTGAAAACCCTTGTGATGATTTTGCTTTTGATGAATTATTTGAAGCCTTCAATGAACTTGTAGATGATTTTAAAATTTTGAAAAAGAAATATAAATCTCTGAAAACTGAAAACATAAACTTAATTAAAGAGAAAAATGAAGTGATGCTTGCAATTAAAGATTTAAAAGGTAAAAAGGAGATGTTTCTTAAAGAAAAGGATGATTTTACTCATGAAATTAATATACTAAAATCTGAAAAAAAATCTAATAAAAGATTTGAAAAAGCAAATACAAACTCTATCTTTGGGAAATGAACAGCATATTGTAGAAAATGAATTTCTAAAGAAAGAAGTTAAAAAATACAAAGATATTGTTGATAAATTCACCTTAAGTTCTACTAAACTAAACATGATTTTAGAAAGTCAAAAAGCAGTTTTTGATAAGGCTGGATTAGGATATAATACATTTAGAAAACAAAAATCTTTGAAAAATTTTTGTACGTGCTAGCCAAAGTAACATCACTTGTTTTAAATGCAATTTAAAAGGGCATAAATCATTTGAATGTAATTTACAAAAACCAAATAAGAATTTAAATTTTAAAGGAAAGAAAATATGGGTTCCAAAAGGAACAATATTTGTTGCTACTAACCATGAAGGACCCAAGAAAGCTTGGGTACCTAAACATAAAGTTTGATTTTATTGCAGGAATGTCTTGTGGCCAAAAGATCAAAGAGAAAGTGGTATCTTGATAGTGGCTGCTCAAGACATATGACGGGTGACAAAGAAGAATTCATCACCCTTGAAGAAAAGAAAGGAGGAGTTGTTACGGGTGATAATGGTAAAGGTCAGATTATGGGCCTTGGTAAAATCCGTATAACTCCATCCACTTTTATAGATAATGTACTTTATGTTGATGGTTTGAAGCATAACTTAATTAGTATAAGCCAATTGTGCGATAAAGATTTTAAAGTATCATTTGAAACTTCTTTCTGCACAGTATCTAATTCCATTGATAATAGCATTGTATTTACTGGTTATAGACATGGCAATGTTTACTTGGTTGATCTAGATAAATTATCTATGAGTGATCATTGCTTAATTGCTGATAATGCTAATATGAATGAAATTGGATGGTTATGGCATCGTAGATTAGGTCATGCAAGCACACACCTAATTTAAAACTAATTAAAATGGACTTAGTTAAAGGGTTACCTAAAATAGATTTTGAAAACAACAAAATATGTGATGCATGTCAATTTGGAAAACAAACAAGAAGTTCTTTCAAATCTAAAAATGTTGTTTCAACTTCTAGGCCATTAGAGCTACTTCACATGGACCTTTTTGGACCAACTAGAACCACAAGTCTAGGAGGAAAGAAATATGGTCTTGTGATTGTAGATGATTACTCTAGATACACTTGGGTATTGTTTTAGCTCACAAAGATGAGACTTTCTCGATATTCCTGAAATTCTTTAAGAAAGTCACAAATGAGAAAAACACTACCATAGTGTCTCTAAGAAGTGATCATGGAACTGAATTTGAAAATCACCTATTTGAAAATTTTTGTGCTGAAAATGGTATTAATCATAATTTTTCTGCACCTAGGACCCCACAACAAAATGGTGTTGTAGAAAGGAAAAATAGGACTTTAGAAGACATGGCCCGTACCATGCTATGTGAAAGCAACCTACCAAAGTACTTTTGGGCGGAAGCTATAAACACGGCATGTTACATTTTAAATAGAGCCCTAATAAGACCAATACTTAAGAAAACACCTTATGAACTATGGCAAAACAGAAAACCTAATATTAGATATTTTCATGCATTTGGTTGTAAATGTTTTGTTCATAATAATGGTAAAAATAATTTAGGCAAATTTGATGCTAAATCTGATGAAGGAATATTCTTAGGATATTCAACAACTAGTAAAGCATATAGAGTATTTAACAAGAAAACTTTAGTTGTTGAAGAATCCATTCATGTAGTTTTTGATGAATCTTTAGCAACTAGTTCCGAAAAGTTTGATGATGAGGAAGATACAAACATAATTGAGAAAGATCTTGAAAAATTAAATATTGATGTATCTTCAGATCATGAGCAAGAGGCTAAAGATAATGATTCACCTAAGGATGATGATACTAACACTAATCATAATGATATAGATCTTCCTAGAGATTGGAGATATGCTTATAGTCACCCTAAGGAATTGATTATAGGTGATCCATCTCAAGGAATAAGAACTAGATCATCTATGAGAAATATTAGTAATCATCTTGCATTTGTATCACAAATTGAACCTAAAACTATTGAAGAAGCTGAAAAAGATAATAATTGGATGTTAGCTATGCAAGAAGAATTAAATCAATTTACTAGAAATAATGTATGGACATTAGTAGAAAGACCTAAAGATCATTCTGTTATAGGATCAAAATGGGTATTTAGAAATAAACTAGATGAAAATGGCATAGTAATTAGAAACAAAGCTAGATTAGTTGCAAAAGGATATAATCAAGAAGAAGGTATTGATTTTGATGAAACCTTTGCACCAGTAGCTAGATTAGAAGCCATTAGACTATTACTTGCATTTGCATGTCACATGAATTTCAACTTATTTCAAATGGATGTAAAAGTGCTTTTTAAATGGATTTATAAATGAAGAAGTGTATGTAGAACAACCACCAGGTTTTGAAGATCATGAATTTTCAAATCACGTTTTTAAATTGCACAAAGCATTATATGGTTTGAAACAAGCACCTAGAGCATGGTATGATAGATTAAGTAAATTCTTAATTGAAAATGATTTTATAAGAGGAAATGTAGATAAAACATTATTTTTGAAAAGAAAAGGTAAAGATTTATTAGTAGTTCAAATATATGTTGATGATATTATTTTTGGTGCTACTAACAATCTTCTATGTCAAGAATTTGCTAAGTTGATGCAGGGTGAGTTTGAAATGAGCATGATGGGAGAACTCAACTTCTTCCTTGGACTCCAAATCAAACAAGAAAAGGAAGGGATTTTCATCAACCAAACCAAGTACACAAGGAACTACTCAAAAAGTTTGGTATGGATTCAATAAAACCCCTTGGAACTCCAATGAGTCCTTCATGCAAGTTAGACAAAGATGAGGAAGGTAAGAAAGTTGATCAAAAGTATTATCGAGGTATAATCGGATCTCTACTCTACTTAACTGCTAGTAGACCTGATATAATGTTCTCTGTTTGTCTATGTGCTAGATTTCAATCAGAACCTAAAGAATCTCACTTAATTGCTGTTAAAAGAATATTAAGATACTTAAATGGAACAAAAAATGTAGGTTTATGGTATTCTAGAGACTCAACATTGAACTTAATTGCATATTCTGATTCTGATTATGCTGGATGTAAGTTAGATAGGAAAAGCACAAGTGGTGCATGCCAATTCTTAGGAAGTAACTTAATCTCATGGTTTAGCAAAAAGCAAAATTCAGTTGCATTATCAACTACTGAAGCTGAATATGTTGCAGCTGGAAGTTGCTGTGCTCAAATCCTATGGATTAAGCGACAACTTGAAGACTATGGTATCACACTTGACAAAACACCTATAAAATGTGACAATACAAGTGCAATTAATCTAACAAAAAATCCAATTCAACATTCTAGGACAAAACACATAGAAATTAGATATCATTTTATTAGAGAACATGTAACTAATGGAGAAATATGTCTTGATTATGTTAATACTGAAGATCAATTAGCAGATATATTTACAAAACCCTTGAGTGAAGAAAGATTCTGTTATCTTAGAGGAGAGTTAGGGATTTGTGATCCATTAGAATGAATTTGAAACCCCTAAGAAAAATTATCTAGAACTCTTTCTATTTTGATCTAAAATTCTTTCAAATCCTGATCTTTAAGGAAATCTTATCTAGAATTCATATCTAATTGATCTATTAAAATCCAATGATTTTTTATCAATTTTATGATCAATGTCCGGACACATTTCAGATTCTCTGAAACTTTATGTTTTTGCTCTGAAATGGTCTCGGAGCCGACTCGGTCAGTATCGGAGTCGACTCCATGTTTCTGCTGAAACTCTGGAGCCGACCCCATCTCTGTGCGAGTCGACTCCACTTCGGGTTAGGTTTCTGTGACTACCCGGAGTCGACTCCACACTTTGCGGGAGCCGACTCGAAGTGGTCCCAGGTCGATTTATCTAGGGCAGAGTCGACTCCTCGTTCATTTCTATCTTCTCAAATCAATCAAAATCTCTCTCCAAAGATTTTCCCAACCTACCAAATCCTTAGAAACCCTTGATTAACCTTTCCACTAAATCAATGGCACCTAAAACCCGTGGTTCTAGCCTTGGAGCGGCCGGGATGAAGAGGAAGAAGACGGTGAGGCGTCCCGCTCGCGAACCGTCTCCGAGCATGGATTCCACCTCATCCTCTTCAACTCCGAGTGCTTCTCCTGCTGCGGCCACCTCTCAGGTAGACCGCCTAGCCGATAGAATTATTACAACCGGGAGAAAGGTGGATTTTGAGCTATTTGAGGCGGAGGGTTTTCTTGTAGGAAGACAATTAATTGAAATGGGATGGGAGAAAATGTGTTCATTAGATTGCCCAACCTACCCCGCCTTGGTTAAAGAGTTTTATAAAAATTTGTCAAGAGGAGATAATGGATTGGTCAGCTTGATTAGAGGAAATAGGATAAATGTCACAGTGGATTACTCTCAAGACTTTTGGATCTTCCAGTGTCTGGTCCTTCTACATTTTCACCTGATGATAGGAGCCCAGCTTTATCAAGATTGTTAAATAAAGAAATTGTTGGTTTTGAAGAAGTCCAAGCAAATCAACTATCTTTGGAATTAAGGCTTCTCCATAACATATGTAGTAGGATTCTTTCCCTAAGACTGGGAGGTTTGATTATGTATCTGAGAGAGACATTTTTGTTATGGATGCTGTAGTGGCTGGGAGACCTATCAATCTTCCGAATATGATAATTTGGTACATTGCTGACTGTGGGAGCAAGAGAAATCAAGTCTACCCTATGGCATGATATTAACTAAGATTTTTCAAAGCCAAGGGATAATTATTTCCGATAGTGAGCCATTGAGAAATTTGAGACACACTGATTACTATAGCTTGGCTACTATTCATAGGATGGGATTTGTGAAGAAAGATGGTAGATGGGAAAGGAAAAATCAGTTGGAAGATAGAGCCGCTGATGTTGAGGCACCTGGACCTTCTGTTAGACATTCATCACCTGTGCCTCCTAGTTCTTCTGTTCCAGTTCCGGCCCCTTCTCCTGCTCCAATGTTTGATCAGCCATCTTCTTCATCAGTTGGTTTTTCGGATCTTCAGTTAGAGCAGCTCAAGAGTCTTCTTGATGCTCAAGAGGATAGAATGAAGACTGAGTTTGACAGTAAATTCATGAATCTTAAAGAAACTCTCTATTCATTAGATGATCGAATTACCAAGATTGAATCTACTCTTAGCTCCTCTACTGAGTCTTTAAGTGGTGATTTAAAGAATATTTTTGAAGAACTTAAAGACATTTGTGGAGATGGTAAGACTTATGCAAAGTGCAATGCCGAGCTTCAAGACAAGATTTTAACTGCTTGTACTTTTGTGGATGAAAGACTGAAGATATGTCAAGCTTCAAACTGATGGAATGAAGAACATCGTAGATCACTTAACAAGAATTGTAAGGACACATTTTTGATGTAATGGATGTTTAGTCTTTGCAATGTAATGAAATTTATATTATGTTTTACATTTTGATATAATGAAGTAATGAAAAGTTAGTTTTGAATGTTCAATGAAGTTTGAGTTTGAATGTACTTCTCTTATTTATCAATGAATCTCAGTTCATGTTAAAGCATATCTTAAATCGTGAATGTGATTGTGTTTGATGCTTCTCTACCTTTTTGTTGATAACAAAAAAGGGGGAGAGTTTTATACATGACTGTATATGCATGGGAGAAATTAAACGAATGTTATTGTATATGCATATAATATAATTGAATGAGAGAAGGGAGTAATAATTAAACATTACACATACAGAGAATGAATGAAAAAGCAATTTAGATGAAAATGCTGAATTTTGACATTAAACTGTGTATGAGTTTAAATTGAATGAATGGGATATTTATTTGAGTTTCATAGGGGGAGCTACCTCATTCAGGGGGAGCCTAACTATGAAAATAAAATAAATTCTTCAATTAATCATGCATATACTCAATGTTTTTGTCATCATCAAAAAGGGGGAGATTGTTGGGGAGATTGTTGAGAAATTGTTGCCCCAATCTTATTGATTTTGATGATTACCAAAAGCCATGAGTATATTAAAAGATGCAATGAATTTATTTACATGAGCAATGAATTTATTTCTCATAATCAATGAGTATGTTAAGTATGACTTTAATCAATTGGAAAGTAGCTTCAAGCTCCATGTTTAAGCTTTCAAAAAGAAATTTTATACTTCATATTTCAATCAATGAGTTTTTGGAACATATCTTGAATTGATTCTTAATGTCAAATTTATTATATTCAAGTCAAAAATTGATTTAAAATTAATCTGGAACGAATTTCAAAGTCAATCAGAAAATTCTCTGATTTTTGATACGTTCCGGAGCCGACTCTAGAGTTTCAGAGTCGAC
>UESW01002409.1:0-35680 GCA_900491605.1 Calamus simplicifolius
TACTCTGCGGAGGTATATGAGCAAGGCAGACCATCTTGGAAGAAAGGAAAGGCAGATGCATACTCTGCTTCACCTTTGGAGGATAGGGTGAGGAAAGCTGATTCCCAAATGAAGCGGAAACATGTGCTTGATGTAGATGTGAATGGTTCGCATTCAGATGATGACTTGAATGCCCTTTTGAAGGAGGAGGAAGATCTAGTGATGGTGCATAGGAGACAAGTGGAGGACATGATAAACATTGTAAGGGAGGACATTCGTGTGGATGAGCACTTCAAGGAGATTTTGGCCAAAATTGAGGCGGGGGAGCGAACTGATTTCGTTCTCCATGATGGATATTTGTTTCGAGGTAACTGCTTATGTGTTCCTGATACGTCTCTTCGTGTGTTGATCATCCAGGAACTGCATAACCAGGGTCACTTCGGAAGGGATAAAACAGCCTGGTTGATTCGGCAGCGGTTTTATTGGCCTGGTCTTGACCGAGATGTCAAGGCTTTTGTGAAGAGGTGCAGGTTGTGTCAAGAGTCGAAGGGGACAGACACGAACCAAGGTATGTACACGCCTTTACCTATCCCAGAGGCACCATGGCGAGATGTTTCTATGGACTTTGTTGTAGGATTGCCACGGACAGCAAGGGGACTGGATTCGATTATGGTGATTGTGGATCGGTTCAGTAAGGTGGCGTGTTTCTTGCCATGCAAAACCACTTTTGATGCGTCAAAGGTTGCTGACTTATATTTTGCTTCAGTGGTTCGACATTTTGGTATACCGGCATCCATAGTGTCAGACAGGGACAGCAAGTTTATGGGACACTTCTGGCGAGAGCTGTGGAAGAAGTTGGGCACAAAGTTGAAATTCAGCAGTCCTTATCATCCTCAGACGGATGGACAGACTGAAGTTGTCAACCGTAGCTTGGGTAATCTGTTGCGGGCAAATGTGCATGAATTCAGGAGCTGGGATTTGTGTTTGCCGAAGATTGAGTTTGAGTTCAACTCTTCAGTGAACCGTTCTACAGGGTTTGCTCCGTTTCAGATACTGTTTGGGTTCTTGCCAAGAGGTCCTTTGGATGTTCTGCCAGTTGAGTCGCCAGAGAAGATGAGTCAGAAGGTTGAAGATAGAGTGTCTGACTTGCAGGAGATACATGCGACTGTTAGAGCCAAATTGGAGCAGACTTACGCCAAATACAAGGCGAAAGCTGATCAGCAGCGTCGGCAACAGTCCTTTGAAGTGGGCGATTTGGTATGGGTTTACTTACCGAGGGAGCGGTATCCACAGGGAGCTTTAACGAAGCTCAAGCCGAAGAAGATAGGTCCATGCCAGGTATTGAGAAATTTGGTGACAATGCCTATCGGGTTGAGTTACCAGATGATGTCTTCATTTCGGATGTGTTCAACATTCGGCATCTGACCCCTTATGCAGGAGAGAATTCGAGCTTGAGGTCAAGCTTTTCAGAGGAAGGGGAGAGTGATGAGGACATCAGTTCAGACCAGAGTTCGGGTCAGTCGAACCAGTCCTTGGATGTTCCTGTACCAGCAACCCAGAGTCAGCAGGCCACGTCAGGGAAGACCACACCAGATAATCTACGAAGGTCCAAGAGGTTGCAGAACAAACGGGCTTGAAATTTTATGTGTCGGACTGGGCCCAAACTTGGCTGGTCACATGGAAACGGACTGCTGATTCAAAGTCATTGCCTTTGGCAATGAGCTGCTGTGGATTTTGGCCATCCGGGCTCGTCTGATAGGAGTTTTGGGCCTGTTTTCGTTTTTAATGGCATAGTTGTAATTTTTCTGAACTTATGATGTTAGGGTTTTCTCTCTTATTTAAGTTGGTTTTGGGCGGCCGTCAGAGGCAGAGAAGAAAGACGCTGTTTTAGATTTCCTTTTTTTTCTTGAATGGAGATGAATGTTTTCTTTTTTTCTGATTCAAAACAATTGAATTGAAAATTCAATTGCTCTTCCTTTAAATTTCGGATTGTGAGTGATCAAAATTCAAAATTTTCCCCTTTTCTTGTCAAGATTCGAACCAAACCTGGACGAATTCTTTTCTCGCAGATTAGATCGTTCTTGAGTTGCAGGCATTTTGAATATCGCCCTGCATCACTTGCCGACCCCTCAGATGGACGTGCACATCCCGTTGCATGGTCATCTCCATCCTGGCAGGTCCTCGACCACCTGCCTTTCCCGCGCTATGCGTCGCGGGCTGTGCTACGGCCCTCCTAGCCGTGCACATTACTAGGGCGGTGACATACTACTTTAAGTAGGCACTCCTCTTCCTTCCCTTCCCTTCACCCCTTCCCTTCTCCGCGTACGATGGCCCTCCCTTCCCTTCTCCGCGTACGACAGCCGATGGTTCTCCCTTCCGTTCTTCGTGTCTGACGGTCGTCCCTTCCCTTCTCCGCATACATCCGACGTTCGACGGCCCTCCCTTCCCTTTCGTTCTTCGCATCCGATGGCCGTTGCCCAAAGAATGAAATTGCCTCCGTTTGTCCTCCTCTTCTCTCTTTCCCTCGCCACTGAGAAGGGACAGGGGGAATTTCTGGCGGAACGGGCTCTGATCCGAAGCCAACTCATCGACAACCTGCCCCCACCCGTCTTGGGTCCACTGCGAGAGCGGGCTCTGATCCGAAGCCAACTCATCGACAACATACCCCGACCAGTCTTGGGTCCATCGCGAGCAGTACCAGAGTGGAGGACAGCGGCCACTGACAACCCATTCTTGGCCACCTAGCCCAGCTAGAACCCATTCTTGGCCACCCATCCCGGCCAAAACCCGATGTGCGGAAAGCTGGATGGGTTCAAGAGGGTGACGAGGACTTTCATTGTTAACCTTAGCATGGGACTGGAGGAGTGGAGGAATGCAGGACGGTTAAAGAATTTTCCTTTATTCCACCGCGGATGATGAAGGCCAGCGGGAAGACAACGGCAGGTAAGTTTTCTCAAATCAAACTAAATTAAACAAAAAAATTAGTTTAATTTACCAATTTACTTATATGTATTTTAAATGATAATAAAATTGATTCTATGACAAATTTTATGTGATTAAATAACAATTCATTTATTTATAATAAAAATGATCATAACTCTTACATAAATATAATATAAATAAAAGCCTATATAATATATACATAGAGTTTTACTTGATTTATAATAGTTTTCTAAAAATTAAAATCAAAATTAAATCAATTTTTTGTTTAAAAATTTTTTAAATCAAAATCAAATTAAGAGACAAAATTAATGCAATTCAAATCAAATCAAAATCATGATTCAAATTATTTTTATGGTTTAAATGTTTCTTTTTGCATGCCTTTAATTATTAGGAAAGTTAGATAAGCTCTTTCCGCAAACATCATGAAAGGTCATTTGAAGAGAAAACCTAATTAAAGAGTTCAAACCAGTTCAAAACTAGCTTTTGTTAAGGGGTCAGGTCGAATTCTGCCTCAATCAAAATAGGAAGGCTACGGGTCAATTTGAGCCGAACCTAACTGGCCAAGGATAATGGATTGATCTACCTTGGAGCTGACCAGCTAGATACTTTAGATTAGAATTTGGGTTGAGTCTTGCGGGTGTTAAGACTAACTATGTCAACCATAGTGGCAATAAGATCACGAGCGCCAATCATTGATAAGACACTACAAGAAAACAACATATTAGCGACGACAAAAATAGTGTCACTAAATAGCGATGCAATAGCGACACAACAGTGACAAAAAAAATTAACGACAATTTAACGACGAATTAGCGATGAACGAAATTAGCAATGCAAATATCGTTGCTAACGAGTCGCTAATTAGCAATGCAAAAATGGGTGTCGCTAATTAGCGACTCCAAGACTGGCGTAGCTAATTAGCGACGCCTTCTGCGATGCAAATTAGCGATGCTTTATCTGGCGTAGCTAAAAATACAAAAAAAAATTAAATATATCATATAAGCATTCTTATAGCGATGCAATAAAGGACGTCGCTAATTAGCGATACCTTCTACGACGTGAGGTGTTTTGAGATGCGAGGTGCATCGCTAATTAGCGACCCGAGGTGCATCGCTAATTAGTGACGCCGGCCAGGGCATCGCTAATTAGCGATGCCCTGGCTGACATAGCTAAAAAACAAAAAAATATATATATATCATATAAGCATACTTATAGTGATGCAAGAAATGACGTCGCTAATTAGCAATGCCCAGCTTGGGCATTGCTAATTAGCGACGCCTTTTACTGGCATCGCCAATTAGCGATGCCTTTTGCTGGCATCGCCAATTAGCGACGCCCTAGTTATCGTAGCTAAAAATAAAAAAAATTAAAAAATTATATATAATAATATAAGCATTTTTATATAGTTATAATACTATAATTAATATTATTATTTAAGCAAAATAAATAAAATAAATAAAATAAAATTGTTTAAATTTTTTAAAAAAATTTAAGATTAGTGACGCCAGTTTAGCGTAGCTAATTAGCGATGCCAGCCTAGAGTAGTTAATTAGCAATGCCAACATGGGGCGTAGCTATTAGCGACGCCATTAGCGGTGCCAGCCTGGCGTAGCTAATTAGCGACGCCATTAGCTATATCATTTGGCGTAGCTAATTAGTGATGCCATTAACTATGTCATGCTGCAATCCTTCTTAATTTATATAGACCTTCCATCGAGTGTTTCGGTGCATAATTGATGACTCACAAGCAGAGCGACGTCCGTCAATCACATCGTCCTTCCCTTCAATTCTCACGTCCACCGCATCACTCGCTTTGGCGCGGGAAATAAAAGAGCTCCACCTCCGACCTTTCCTTCTCGGCGTCCGACGACCGTCAGAAAGAATGGAACTGCCTCCGTTTGTCCTCCTCTCCGTCTCCTTCTCTTTCCCTCATGGAGCGGGTTCTGATCCAGAGCGAACACATCATTGATGAACTGCCCCCATCCGTCTTGAAACTACAACTTTCACCGCAAGAACTCTAGGAGGGAAAGACAGCGGTCACTGATAACCTGATTTCACCGCGACTTCCACCGCAAGCACTCCAGGAGGGGAAGACAATGATCACTATTCCACCGTGACTTCCACCGCAAGAACTTCAAGAGGGGAAGACAGCGGTCACTGACAATCTGATCCCATTGCGACTTCCACCGCAAGCACTCCAGGAGGGGAAGACAACGGTCACTATTCCACCGCGACTTCCACCGCAAGTACTCTAGGAGGGAAAGGCAATGGTCACTATTTCACCGCGACTTCCATGACAAGCACTCCAGGAGGAGACACCGCGACTTCCACCGCAAGCACTTCAGGAGGGAAGGCAATGGTCACTATTCCATCGCAACTTCCCCTGCAAGCACTACAAGAGGGGATGACAACGGTCACTGACAACCTGATTCCTCTGCCTACTCCAACGCGAGCACTGTAGGAGCGGAAGACAGCAGCCACTGACAACCTAATTTCACCGGGAATGCTGCATGAGCGAAAGACAGCGGGTAAGTTTTTCCAAATCAAACTAAATTAAATAAAAAAATTAGTTTAATTACCAATTTACTTATATGTATTTTAAATGATAATAAAATTGATTGTATGACAAATTTTATTGATTAAATAATAATTCATTTATTTATAATAAAAATGATCGTAACTATTACATAAATATAATATAAATAAAAGCCTATATAATATATAGAGAGTTTTACTTGATTTATAACAGTTTTCTAAAAATTAAATCAATTTTTTGTTTAAAAAAATTTTAAATCAAAATCAAATTAAGGGACAAAATTAATGCAATTTAAATCATATTAGCGACGACAAAAATAGTGTCACTAAATAGCGATGCAACAGAGACGCAATAGCGACAAAAAAAAATTAGCAATAACTTAACGATGAATTAGCGATAAAAGAAATTAGCGGCACAAATGTCATTGCTAACGAGTCTCTAATTAGCGACGCAAAAATAGGTGTCGCTAATTAGCGATGCCAAGACTGGCTTAGCTAATTGGCGATGCCTTCTACGATGCAAATAGCTAATTTAAGACACCATTAGCGTCACCCTAGTTATCGTAGATAAAAATAAAAAAAATAAAATAATTATATAATAATATAAGCATTTTTATGTAGTTATAATATTATAATTAATTATATTATTTAAGCAGGTTAATTAAAATAAATAAATAAAAATGCTAAAAATAAAAAATTTTAAAAATTATCATATAAGCATTCTTATAGCGACGCAAGAAAGGACGTCGCTAATAGCGATGCCTTCTGTGACTCGAGTGTTTCTGCGACGCTAGGTGCGTCAGCCAGGGCGTCTCTAATTAGCGACGCCCTGTAGGCGTAGTTAAAAAATTATATATAATCATATAAGCATTCTTATAGGGACGCAAGAAAGGACGTCGCTAATTAGCGGAGCCCAGGCAGGCGTTGCTAATTAGTGACGCCTTCTGTGGCGTCGCTAATTAGCGACGTCATTAGCGATACCCTAGTTATCATAGCTAAAATAAAAAATTTAAAATATATATATAATAATATAAGCACTTTATATAATTATAATTTTATAATTATTATATTATTTACGCAGGTTAATTAAAATAATAAATAAAAATTTTTAAATTTTTTAAAAAAATTTAGATTAGCGATGCCAGCTTAGCGTAGCTAATTAGCGACGCCATCTTAGAGTAGCTAATTAGCAATGCCAGCATGGGGCGTAGCTAATTAGTGGCGCCAGCTTAGCGTAGCTAATTAGCAAGTCTGGCAAGGCTAATTAGCTACGCCATTTGGCATAGCTAATTAGTGACGCCATTAACTACGGCTGGCATCGCTAATTAGTGACGTTATTATGTCCTTCTTTATTTATATAGACCTTCGGTAAAGACCTTCGGTCGAGTGTTTCTGTGCATAATTGACAGCTCACAAGCAGAGCGACGTCCGTCAATCACATCGTCCTTCCTTCGGTTCTAACATCTGCCGCGTCACTCGTTTTGGCGCGGGAAATAAAAGAGCTCCGCGTCCGACCTAACCTTCCCATCTCCGCATCCGTGTCCAACCATCTACCCTTCTCCTTCTCCGCGTCCGACCTTCCATTCTTCGCGTCCGACAGCCATCACGAACACGTCATTGACGAACTACCCCATCCATCTTGAAACCATGACTTCCACCGCAAGAACTCTAGGAGGGGAAGACAACGGTCACTGACAACCTAATTCCACCGCGACTTGCACCGCAAGAACTCTAAGAGGGAAGACAGCGGTCACTGACAACCTGATCCCATGCGACTTCCACCGCAAGCACTCCAAGAGGGGAAGACAACGGTAACTATTCCACCGTGACTTCCACCGAAAGCACTCTAGGAGGGAAAGGCAACGATCACTATTTCATCGCGACTTCCACTGCAAGCACTCCCGAAGGGAAAGACAACGGTCACTGACAACCTGATTCCCCCGCCTACTCCACCGCGAGCACTGCAGGAGCGAAAGACAGCGGCCACTGGCAACCTAATTTCACCGGGAATGCTGCATGAGCGGAAGACAACGGGTAAGTTTTTCCAAATCAAAACTGTTGGGGACATTGTTGAAAAATTATATGCCCCAATCTTATTGATTTGATGATTACCAAAAGCCATGTGTATATTAAAAGATGTAATGAGTTTATTTACATGAGCAATGAATTTATTTAGAACAATGAATGAGAATGTTAAAGTATAACTTTAATCAATTTGAAAGTAACTTCAAGCTCAATGTTTAAGCTTTCAAAAAGAAATTTAATACTTCATATATAATCAATGAGTTTTTGGAACACTTTTTGAATTGATTCTTAATGTCAATTTTATTGTATTCAAGTCAATTCAATGATTTAAAATGAATCTGGAATGAATTTAAAGTCAATCAGAAAACTTTCTGATTTTTGATACGTTCCGGAGCCGACTCTTGAGTTTCAGAGTCGACTCCCCTCAGAGTACAGAAATGACTGTCTGTCTCGAGTCGACCCATGCAATTTCTCGAGTCGACCCCCGATTCTGTCGAGCCGACTCCATGACTGTGCGAGTCGACTCCGCTCAGACACCAGAGGTGTATTTTTCTGAGCACTTCGCGAGTCGACCCCAACTTTTCATGAGTCGACCCCCGACTTTCAGGAGTCGACACTTTACTTTTGGTGAGTCGACCCTTTGACTTTCTGAACATTTCTATTTTTGTATCACGACCTCGAGCCGACTCGGGAAAAGCATGAGTCGACTCCAGCAAATCTGGGCAAAATTTTTCGAATGCCAACTCAGCGTCAACGGTAAGATTTTTATTAACGGCTATTTTTCTTTGTTTCTAACGGCTATATTTTTGCAGAATCTATAAATAGAGAAGCCGTTTTCAAATCAAAGATATACAAAAAGAGAGATATTCATTTCAAGAGAAAAGAAAAGAAAAATCGGAAAAACAGAGCTTCATTTGAAAAAATCCGTGATTCAAAATAGAGTGAAAGAAAGAGTGTGAAATCAAAGGAAGCTCCTTCTGTGTTCAAGCTCAACAATCCAAGGAAGCTTCAGAAGAAAATCCAAGAGCTATTCAAGAGCATTTCAAGTGATTTTCAACACTCAAAAGAGGAAAAGCTCAAATCAACTCCAAAGTACATCCCGTGAAGAATCCAAGCTGAGGCCCGATTCTACACTTCAAAGGAGTTGAGGAAAAGAAGAAAAGAAGAAAAGCTCAAAGCCAACCAACTGCAAATCAGGCTTTTCTAAACTTTATTCTTACATTTGTTTATCTGCTCATTGAGGAGCTTTGTAACTAAAAAACATACTTTTATTCTTTGTGTCTAGTTCAATCTGGGGGATTGAACTAGTTGAGGTAGTCTTACCTCGGTACAAGCTTGGTAAAGCTTGGGTTAGGGTTTTTGTGCTGGTGAGCCCTTGAAAACCAGCTGGGTTCGTTGTGCGCCCGGAAAACAACAAGTTTGAGTTGTGAGCTTGTAAAACAACTCTGCTGTAATCTAGGGTGATTATAGTGTGGACCCAAGTGAATCTTGGGAGTGGACGTAGGTGTTGGATACACCGAACCACTATAAAATCTTTGTGTTTGCCGTGCTTTCATTGACTCTTCCTCTATCTCTGTTTTATTCACTGCACTTGTATTTGCATTGCTATTGCCTTCATTCTTATTAAGCAAACTTTTTTAAAAGGCTAATTTTTAAAGAACCCAATTCACCCCCCCCCTCTTGGGTTGTCATCTGGGCCAACAATTGGTATCAGAGCTAGTGCTCATTAGATTTTGATCACACGATCAAGAGCTAAAGTTCCAAATGGCAACACAAGTTGGATCATTTGCTGAAGGTCATTCTACGAATAGACCTCCACTGTTTAATGGTTCAAATTATTCATATTGGAAAGCTAGAATGAGGATATTCATTCAAGCTTCTGATTATGAGCTATGGGGTGTTATAATCAATGGACCTAGTACACCCACACATGTTATAGATGGCACTATTGTTCCTAAGCCCGAAAGGGACTGGAATGATAATGATAGGAAAATGGCACAGCTTAACGCTAAAGCCATGAATGTCTTATATTGCTCCTTAGATGCTAATGAGTTTAATAGAATCTCCACATGTAATTCCGCAAAGGAGATTTGGGATAGATTAGAGGTTACCCATGAGGGTACCAATCAAGTAAAAGAATCTAAAATTAATATTCTTGTTCATAAATATGAATTATTTAGCATGGAACAATCTGAAACCATTGCATGCATGTACACTAGATTTACAGATATTGTAAATGGTTTGAAAAGTCTTGGTAAGACATATACTAACTCTGAACTTGTTCGAAAAATTCTTAGGTCATTACCAAGATCATGGGAAGCAAAAATGACTGCAATCCAAGAAGCTAAGGACCTCAACACTTTACCCTTAGAGGAGCTTCTAGGATCTCTTATGACCCATGAGCTGACTATGAGGCAGCATGTAGAGGAGGACACAAAGAAAAAGAAAGTATTGCCCTCAAAGCTGCAAAAGAAGAAGAGAGCAGCAGTGATGATGATGATGAT
This sequence comes from Calamus simplicifolius, assembly GCA_900491605.1. Lineage (NCBI taxonomy): Eukaryota > Viridiplantae > Streptophyta > Magnoliopsida > Arecales > Arecaceae > Calamus > Calamus simplicifolius. The sequence goes on from UESW01002409.1 coordinate 9,987, forward strand.
ATGATGAAGAGACTGCTCTCTTAGCAAAGAAATTTAAAAGATTTATGAGGAGAAAGAAACCCTTCCACAAGAAAAATTTGGAGCTAAGTGGGAAGGAGAAAAGGATAAAAATAAGGACAAGGACAAAGAAAAAGAGAAAGACCCCTTGACTTGCTATGAGTGTAATAAACCGGGGCACTTTAGGAATGAATGTCCAAAATTGAAGAAAGCCTACAAAAAGAAAAAGAAGGCTTATGTGGCGACATGGAGTGACAGCGAGGAATCTTCTTCCGAAGAAGAAGAACAAAAGGAAGTCGCAAATGTATGTTTCATGGCGGACGACAACGATGAGGTAAGTTCCGACAACCCTTGCGATGAATTTGCTTTTGATGAACTTTTGATGCTTTTAATGAACTTGTTGGGGATTTCAAGGTTTTGAAAAAGAAATACAATTTTGAAAAATGAAAACTTAACTTTCATTCAAGAAAAGGAAAATCTTAATAATGAAGTTAAGAAACTTAAATCTGAAAATGAAATTTTAATAAAAGAAAAAGAATCAATCTCTAATGAAAATGATAAACTAAGGAAAGAGGTTGAAAAACATAAGAACATAGTTGATAAGTTTACATTAAGCTCAACTAAATTAGACATGTTATTAAATAGTCAAAAAGCAGTTTTTGACAAAGCCGGATTAGGATATAACACTTTAAGAAAACAAAAATCATTAAAAAATATTTTTGTGCGTGCTGGCCAAAGTAATTTTACATGCTTTAAATGTAATCAAAAGGACATAAATCTTATGAATGTAAAATTCTAAAACCTAATAAAAACTTAAATGTTAAAGGAAAGAAAATATGGGTTCCGAAAGGAACAATATTTGTTGGTACTAACCATGAAGGACCCAAGAAAGCTTGGGTACCTAAACATAAAGTTTGATATCATTGCAGGAATGTCTTGTGGCCAAGAGATCAAAGAGAAAGTGGTATCTTGATAGTGGCTGCTCAAGACATATGACGGGTGACAAAGAAGAATTCATCACCCTTGAAGAAAAGAAAGGAGGAGTTGTTACATTTGGCGACAATGGCAAAGGCCAAATCTTGGGGTTTGGTAACATTCAAATAACTCCCTCCACATATATTGAAATGTACTTTATGTTGATGGTTTAAAGCATAACTTAATTAGTATAAGTCAATTATGTGACAAAGGTTTTAAAGTATCTTTTGAATCTTCTTTATGCACTGTAGCTAATCCATTGATAATAGCATTGTTTTTATTGGAAATAGAAATGGCAATGTATACATGATTGATTTAGACAAATTGTCTACTAATAATCATTGCTTAGTTGCTAATAATGCTAATATGAATGAGATTGGTTGGTTGTGGCATCGAAGATTAGGTCACGCAAGCACACACCTGATTTCAAAACTAATTAGAATGGATTTAGTAAAAGGTTACCTAAATTAGATTTTGAAAATAACAAAATATGTGATGCATGTCAGTTTGGAAAACAAACGAGAAGTTCTTTCAAATCTAAAAATATTGTTTCAACTTCTAGGCCATTAGAGCTACTTCACATGGACCTTTTTGGACCAACTAGAACCACAAGTCTAGGAGGAAAGAAATATGGTCTTGTGATAGTAGATGATTACTCTAGATTCACTTGGGTAATGTTTTTAGCTCACAAAGATGAGACTTTCTCGATATTCATGAAATTCTTCAAGAAAGTAACAAATGAGAAAAACACTACCATAGTGTCTCTAAGAAGTGATCATGGAACTGAATTTGAAAATCACTTATTTGAAAGTTTTTGCAATGAAAATGGTATTAATCATAACTTTTCTGCACCTAGGACCCACAACAAAATGGTGTAGTTGAAAGGAAAAATAGGACTCTAGAAGACATGGCCCGTACCATGCTATGTGAAAGTAAACTCCCGAAATACTTTTGGGCGGAAGCTATTAACACAGCATGTTACATCCTAAATAGAGCTTTAATAAGACCTATTTTAAAGAAAACACCTTATGAATTATGGCATGATAGAAAACCCAACATTAAATATTTTCATGCATTTGGTTGTAAATGTTTTGTTCACAATAATGGTAAAAATAATTTAGGCAAATTTGATGCTAAATCTGATGAAGGAATATTCTTAGGATACTCACAACTAGTAAAGCATATAGAGTATTTAACAAGAAAACTTTAGTTGTTGAAGAATCCATTCATGTAGTTTTTGATGAATCTTTAGCAACTCGTTCCAAAAATTTGATGATGAAGAAGATACAAACTTAATTGAAAAAGATCTTGAAAAATTAAATATTGATGTATCTTTAGATCAAGAGCAAGACGCTAAAGATAATGATTCACCTAAGGATGATGATACTAACACTAATCATAATGATGTAGATCTACCTAGGGATTGGAGATATGCTTATAGTCACCCTAAGGAATTGATTATAGGTGATCCATCTCAAGGAATAAGAACTAGATCATCTATGAGAAATATTAGTAATCATCTTGCATTTGTATCACAAATTGAACCTAAAACTATTGAAGAAGCTGAAAAAGATAATAATTGGATGTTAGCAATGCAAGAAGAATTAAATCAATTCACTAGAAATAATGTATGGACTTAGTTGAAAGACCTAAAAATCATTCTGTTATAGGATCAAAATGGATATTTAGAAATAAACTAGATGAAAATGGCATAGTAATTAGAAACAAAGCTAGATTAGTTGCAAAAGGATATAATCAAGAAGAAGGTATTGATTTTGATGAAACCTTTGCACCAGTAGCTAGATTAGAAGCCATTAGACTATTACTTGCATTTGCATGTCATATGAATTTTAACTTATTTCAAATGGATGTAAAAAGTGCTTTTCTAAATGGATTTATAAATGAAGAAGTATATGTAGAACAACCACCAGGTTTTGAAGATCATGAATTTTCAAATCACGTTTTTAAATTGCACAAAGCATTATATGGTTTGAAACAAGCACCTAGAGCTTGGTATGATAGATTAAGTAAATTTTTAATTGAAAATGATTTTATAAGAGGAAATGTTGATAAAACATTGTTTTTGAAAAGAAAAGGTAAGGATTTATTAGTAGTTCAAATATATGTTGATGATATCATTTTTGGTGCTACTAACAATATTCTATGTCAAGAGTTTGCTAAGTTGATGCAGGGCGAATTTGAAATGAGCATGATGGGAGAACTCAACTTCTTCCTTGGACTCCAAATCAAACAAAGCAAAGAGGGAATCTTTATCAACCAAACAAAGTACACAAGAGAAATTTTAAAGAAGTTTGGTATGGAATCAATCAAACCCCTCGGAACACCAATGAGTCCTTCATGCAAGCTGGACAAAGATGAAGAAGGTAAGAAGGTTGATCAAAAATATTATCGAGGTATAATCGGATCCCTACTTTACTTAACTGCAAGTAGACCAGACATAATGTTTGCTGTTTGCTTATGTGCTAGATTTCAGTCTGAACCTAAAGAATCACATTTAATTGCTGTTAAAAGAATACTAAGATACTTAAGTGGAACTAAAAATGTAGGTTTATGGTATTCTAGAGACTCAACATTAAATCTGATTGCATACACTGATTCTGATTATGCTGGATGTAAGTTAGATAGAAAAAGCACAAGTGGTGCATGCCAATTCTTAGGAAGTAACTTAATCTCATGGTTTAGCAAAAAGCAAAATTCAGTTGCATTATCAACTACTGAAGCTGAATATGTAGCAGCTGGAAGTTGCTGTGCTCAAATCCTATGGATTAAGCGACAACTTGAAGACTATGGTATCACACTTGATAAAACACCTATAAGATGTGATAACACAAGTGCAATTAATCTAACTAAAAATCCAATTCAACATTCTAGAACCAAACACATAGAAATTAGATATCATTTTATAAGAGAACATGTTGCAATAATGAAATTTCTTGACTATGTTAACACTGAAGAACAATTAGCAGATATATTTACAAAACCCTTAAGTGAAGAAAGATTCTGTTATCTTAGAGGAGAGTTAGGGATTTGTGATCCATTAGAATGAATTTGAAACCCCTAAGGAAATTTTATCTAAAATTCTTTCAAATCCTTGATCTTTAAGGAAATCTTATCTAGAATTCACATCTAATTGATCTATTCAAATCCAATGATTATTTTATCAATTTTTATGATCAATTTCCGGACACATTTCAGAAATTTCATGTTTTTGCTCTGAAATGGTCTCGGAGCCGACTCGGTGAGTATCGGAGTCGACTCCAGGTTTCTACTGAAACTCTCGAGTCGACCCCTTCTCGGCGCGAGTCGACTCCACTTCGGGATGGTTTTCTGTGACTGTCCGGAGTCGACCCCTCGCTTTGCGGGAGCCGACTCGAAGTGGTCCCAGGTTGATTTATCTAGGGCAGAGTCGACTCGCCGTTCTTTTCTAATGTCAATCTCTCAAAATACTCTCCAAAACACTTCCAGACCTTCCAAATTCCCTAGAATCCCTGATTAACCCTTCCAATCGATCAATGGCCCCTAAAACTCGAGGTTCCAACCTTTGTGCGGCCGGTGTTAAGAGGAAGAGAGCCGTGAGGAAGACCGTAAGGCGTCCGGTTCGTGAGCCATCACCTAGCTCGGATTCAACATCATCTTCCTCAACTCCAATGCTTCTCCATCTACGCTCCTTCTCAGGTAGATAGACTTGCTGATAGAATCATTACTACGGGGAGAAAAGTAGATTTTGAATTATTTGAGGCAGAGGGATTTCTTTTGGGAAGACAGTTGATAGAGATGGGTTGGGAAAAGATCTGTTCCCTAGATTGTCCTACTTATCCGCTCTTGTCAAGGAGTTTTATAAGAATCTATCTAGAGGAGATAATGGTCTTATAAGCATTGTTAGAGGAAACCGAATTTCAGTGACTGTGAGCTGCTTTCAAGATTGTTGGATCTACCCATGTCAGGAACTTCTACATTTTCTTCGGATGACAGAAGCCCAGCACTTTCTAGACTACTTAACCGGGAGGTTGTCGGTTTTGAGGAAGTATTTGCCAATCAGTTATCCTTAGAACTGAGATTGCTCCACAACATATGTAGTAGGATCCTTTTCCCAAGATTGGGAGATTCGATTATGTGTCAGAAAGGGATATTTTTGTGATGGATGCTATTGTAACGGGTAAACCCATTAACCTTCCCAGTATGATTTTATGGTATATTGCCGACTGTGGAGGTAAGAGAAAATCAAGCTTGCCCTATGGCATGATCCTCACTAAAATTTTCAGAGCCAAGGGATTGTTATTTCTGATAGTGAGCCATGAGGAACTTGAGACACAGATTTTTACAGCCTTGGCCACTATACATAGGATGGGATTTGTTAAGAAGAACGGAAAATGGGAAAGGAAAGGGTTGATAGAAGAAAGAGCAGAGGATGCTGAGGCACCGGGACCATCGGTTAGACACTCTTCGCCTGCACCTCCGAGCCCTCCTATTTCTGCTCCTGCTCCTACCCCTGCTCCATTGTTTGATCAAGCTTCATCTTCATCAGTTGGCTTCTCAGAACTTCAATTAAGGCAACTCAAAGGCCTTTTGATGATCAGTCAGAGAAATTAAAATCAGAGTTTGAAATAAGTTTATGAATCTCAAGGAAACTCTATACTCTTTGGATGACCGGATCACCAAAATTGAGTCTACTCTCAGCACTTCTTCAGAGTCTTTAAGTGGAGATCTTAAGAACATATTTGAAGAACTTAAAGATGTCTGCGGTGATGGTGAAACATATTTTAAATGCAACGCTAGAGGTGGGCACTGGGCCGTGCCGCCCATGGCACGGCACGGCCCAGGCCCTGATGGGCTGTGCCAGGCACGGCCCGGCACTGCTACAATACCGGGCCATGCCGGCACGGCCCAGTTTACCGGGCCGTGCCGAGCTCAGAAAATTTTTTCTGTTGGCCCAGCACGGCACGGCCCATGACGAGCCTGGGCCGGCCCGTCGTGCCGTGCCGGCACGGCCCACCTGATGGCCCAGGTGGGCCTGAAGGTGGGCCTGAGCCGTGCCGGCCCAGGTGGGCCGTGCCAGGCACGGCCCAGGTGGGCCTGATGCCGTGCCATTGGGCCATGCAATGCTGGGCCTGGGCCATGGGCATGGCCCACCTGGGGCCTGGCCCATGAACAGCTCAAATAAAAAAATTTATAAAAAATATATTTTTTTGATAAATTAAAAATTATTAGGAATAAAGAAATTTTATTAATATAAAGCCACCATAATGGTGGGGGGTTTGGCACAGACCCCTACCAGTTTATTAATTTAAAATTAAAATGGTACAGAAGGGAGGGGCTAGGCTGACCTCTAGAACATAATACAATAAGTAAGAAGAAAAAAATAGAAAGATCGCAACCATCGGATCATCGCCGATCGGATGGATCGCAACCGTCGGATCGATCATTGCCGATCGGGATCATGGCTTGGATCGATCGCAACTGTCGGATCGTCTTCGATGGGATAGATCGCAACCGTTGGATTGATCATCCCCGATCGGGATCATGGCTTGAATCGATCGCAACCGTCGGATCGTCTCCGATCGGATCGATCACAACGGTTCGATCGATCATCACCAATTGGGATCATGGCTTGGATTGATCGCAACCGTCGGATCGATCATCGCCGATCGGGATCATGGCTTGGATCAATCACAACCGTCGAATTGATCATCGCCGATCGGGATCATGGCTTGGATCGATCGAAGACGTTGGATCATATCTGATTGGATTGATCACAATGGTCCGATCGATCATCGCTGATCGGGATCATAGCTTGGATCGATCGCAATCGTCGGATCGTCTCCGATTGGATAGATCGCAACCGTTCGATTGATAATAGCAGACCAGGATCATGGCATGGATCGATCGCAACCGTCTGATCATCTGATCAGATCAATCATCGCCGATCGGATCATGGCTTGGATCAATCGCAACCGTCGGATCATTGCCGATCGAATGGATCGCAACGTCGGATCGATCATCGCCGATCAGGATCATGGCATGGATCGATCGCAACCGTCGGATCGTCTCCAATCGGATCGATCGCAACCGTCGGATCGATCATCCTTGATTGGGATCATGGCTTGGTCGATCGCAGACATCGGATCATCTCGATCAGATGGATCGCAATAGTCCGATCGATCATTGTCGATCGGATCATGGCTTGGATCGGTCGCAACCATTGGATCGTCTCTGATCGGATGGATCATAACTGTTGGATTGATCATCACCGATCGAGATCATGGCTTGGATCGATCGCAACCGTCGATCGTCTCGATCGGATTGATCACAACCGTCGGATTGATCATCGCCGACCGAATCATGGCTTGGATCGATCCAGACGTCGAATCATCTCGATCGGATGGATCGCAACCGTCGGATTGATCATCGCCGATCGGGATCATGGCTTGGATCGATCACAGACGTCGGATCATCTCCGATCAGATGGATCGCAACCGTCGGATTGATCATCGCCGATCATGATCATGGCTTGGATCGATCGCAGACATCGGATCGTCTCCGATCGGATTGATCGCAACAGTCGATCGATCATTGTCGATCGGGATCATGGCTTGTATCGATCGTAACCATCAGATCGTCTCCGATCGGATGGATCGTTGGATTGATCATCGCCGATCGGGATCATGGCTTGGATCGATTGCAACCATCGGATCGTCTCCGATTGGATGGATTGCAACCATCGGATCGATCATCCCGATCGGGATCATGGCTTGGATCAATCGCAACCGTCGGATCGTCTCCGATCGGATTGATCGCAACGATCTAATCGATCATCGTCGATCGGGATCATGGCTTGGATCGATCGCAATCGTCGGATCCATCATCGCCGATCAGGATCATGATCAAGGTTGATGCCATTTGGCATATAAAATGGCCCATTCTGGCATTTGCTGGGCCGTGCCAAAATGGCCCTTCTGGGCCGTGCCATGGCACGGCCCAGCAACGGCCCTGCTGGGCCGTGCCATTGTGCTTGTAATGGGTCACGGGCCGTGCCGAATTTGATTTTTTTTTAATGGGCGTGCCTGCACGGCCCATTTGTTAATGGGCCGTGCCAGGCACGGCACGGTAATTTTTCTGGCATTTAGCATGATTATTGATATTTTGAGAATGTAAAGGACTATGTGAAGATCAAACTGATGGAATGAAAAACATAATTGATCATTTGACTAGGATTGTTAGGACTCATTTCTCAAATGTATTGAAGTTATTGTTATGTTTTACATTTTGGTATCAATGTATTAGACACTTTGATGCACTTTGATGTAATAAATTATCTTTTTTGAATACTCAATGTATTTCTTCCTATTATCAATGAATGAATTTTTGTTAAATCAAATCTTGAATGAATGATAATGTTTATTGCTTCTCTACCTTTTTGTTGATAACAAAAAAGGGGGAGAGTTTTATAGTTTTATAATTGTATATGCATATGGGAGAAATTTTAATCAATGAGATTGAATGAAAGGGATATTTATTTAAGTTTCATAGGGGGAGCTACCTCATTCAGGGGGAGCCTAAGCCTAACTATGAAATCAAAATAAATTCACGAATCAATCATGCATAAACTCAATGTTTTTGTCATCATCAAAAAGGGGAGATTGTTGGGAGATTGTTGAAAAATTATATGCCCCAATCTTATTGATTTTGATGATTACCAAAAGCCATGTGTACATTAAAAGATGTAATGAGTTTATTTACATGAGCAATGAATTTATTTAGAACAATGAATGAGAATGTTAAAGTATAACTTTAATCAATTTGAAAGTAACTTCAAGCTCAATGTTTAAGCTTTCAAAAAGAAATTTAATACTTCATATTTAATCAATGAGTTTTTGGAACACTTCTTGAATTGATTCTTAATGTCAATTTTATTATATTCAAGTCAAACAATGATTTAAAATGAATCTGGAACGAATTTAAAGTCAATCAGAAAACTTTCTGATTTTTGATACGTTCCGGAGCCGACTCTTGAGTTTCAGAGTCGACTCCACTCAGAGTACAGAAATGACTGTCTGTCTCGAGTCGACCCATGCGAATTTCTCGAGTCGACCCCCGATTCTGTCGAGCCGACTCCATGACTGTGCGAGTCGACTCCGCTCAGACACCAGAGGTGTGTTTTTCTGAGCACTTCGCGAGTCGACCCCAACTTTTCATGAGTCGACCCCCGACTGTCAGGAGTCGACACTTTACTTTTGGTGAGTCGACCCTTTGACTTTCTGAACATTTCTATTTTTGGTATCACGACCTCGAGCCGACTCGCGGAAAGCATGAGTCGACTCCAGCAAATCTGGGCGAAATTTTTCGAATGCCAACTCAGCGTCAACGGTAAGATTTTTGATTAACGGCTATTTTTCTTTGTTTCTAACGGCTATATTTTTGCAGAATCTATAAATAGAGAAGCCGTTTTCAAATCAAAGATATACAAAAAGAGAGATATTCATTTCAAGAGAAAAGAAAAGAAAAATCGGAAAAACAGAGCTTCATTTGAAAAAATCCGTGATTCAAAATAGAGTGAAAGAAAGAGTGTGAAATCAAAGGAAGCTCCTTCTGTGTTCAAGCTCAACAATCCAAGGAAGCTTCAGAAGAAAATCCAAGAGCTATTCAAGAGCATCTCAAGTGATTTTCAACACTCAAAGAGAGGAAAAGCTCAAATCAACTCCAACAGTACATTCCGTGAAGAATCCAAGCTGAGGCCCGATTCTACACTTCAAAGGAGTTGAGAAAAAGAAAAGAAAAGCTCAAAGCCAACCAACTGCAAATCAGGCTTTTCTAAACTTTATTCTTACATTTGTTTATCTTCATTGAGGAGCTTTGTAACTGAAAAACCATACTTTTATTCTTTGTGTCTAGTTCAATCTGGGGGATTGAACTAGTTGAGGTAGTCTTACCTCGGTACAAGCTTGGTAAAGCTTGGGTTAGGGTTTTTGTGCTGGTGAGCCCTTGAAAACCAGCTGGGTTCGTTGTGCGCCCGGAAAACAACAAGTTTGAGTTGTGAGCTTGTAAAACAACTCTGCTGTAATCTAGGGTGATTATAGTGTGGACCCAAGTGAATCTTGGGAGTGGACGTAGGTGTTGGATACACCGAACCACTATAAAATCTTTGTGTTTGCCGTGCTTTCATTGACTCTTTCTCTATCTCTGTTTTATTCACTGCACTTTGTATTTGCATTGCTATTGCCTTCATTCTTATTAAGCAAACTTTTTTAAAAGGCTAATTTTTAAAGAACCCAATTCACCCCCCCCCCCCCTCTTGGGTTGCCATCTGGGCCAACAAAAACTAAATTAAATAAAAAAATTAGTTTAATTTACCAATCTACTTCTATTTATTTTAAATGATAATAAAATTGATTCTATGACAAATTTTATTGATTAAATAATAATTCATTTATTTATAATAAAAACGATGGTAACTCTTACATAAATATAACTAAAGAAAAGCCTATATAATATATACATAGAGTTTTACTTGATTTATAATAGTTTTTCTAAAAATTAAATCAATTTTTTGTTTAAAAAAATTTAAATCAAAATCAAATTAAGGGATAAAATTAATGCAATTCAAATCAAATCAAAAATAGCATATCAGCGACGACAAAAATAGTGTCACTAAATAGCGATGCAATAGCGATGCAACAGCGATGAAAAAAAAATTAGCGACAACTTAACGACAAATTAGCAATTAATGAAATTAGCGACGCAAATATCATGGCTAACAAGTCACTAATTAGTGATGCAAAAATGGGTGTCGCTAATTAGCAACGCCAAGACTAGCGTAGCTAATTAGCGTCGCCTTCTACGATGCAAATAGCGTCGCTAATTTGCGATGCCAATAGCGTTGCTAATTAGCAATGCCAATAGCGACGCTCTCTCTGGCATAGCTAAAAATACAAAAACAATTTAAAAAATTATATATTATCATATAAGCATTCTTATAGCGACGCAAGAAAGGACATTGTTAATTAGCGACGCCTTCTGTGACTCGAGGAGTTTTGCGATGCAAGGTACATCGAAAGGACGTCGCTAATTAATGATGCCTTCTGCGATGTGAGGTGTTCTGCGATGCGAGGTGCATCGCTAATTAGCGACGCAAGCCAAGGCATCTCTAATTAGTGATGCCCTGGTTGGCATAGCTAAAAACAAAAATATATATATATAATAATATAAGCATTCTTATAGCGACGCAATAAAAGACGTCGCTAATTAGCGACGCCATTAGTGACGCCCTTGTTATCGTAACTAAAAATTAAAAAAATTAAAAAATTATATAAAAATATAAGCATTTTTATATAGTTATATATATAATTAATATTATTATTTAAGCAAGTTAATTAAAATAAATAAAATAAAATATTTAATTTTTTTAAAAAAATTGAGATTAGCGCCTAGCATAGCTAATTAGCGACATTAGCATAGAGTAGCTAATTAGCGTTGTCAGCATGGGGCGTAGCTAATTAGTGGCGCCATTAGCGACGCCAGCTTGGCATAGCTAATTAGCGACGCCAGCTTGGCATAGCTAATTAGCGACGCCAGTCTGACGTAGCTAATTAGCAACTCCTTTAGCTACGCCATTTGGCATACCTAATTAGTGACGCCATTAACTACGTCAGGCTGGCATCGCTAATTAGTGATGTGCCATTATTTTCTTCTTTATTTATATAGACCTTCGCGCATAATTGATGGCTCACAAGCAAAGCAACGTCCATCAATCACATCGTCCTTCCCTTCGATTCTCACATCCGCTGCGTCACTCGTTTTGGCGCGAGAAATAAAAGAGCTCCACGTCCGACCTTCCCTTCTCGGTGTCCGACCTAACCTTCCCTTATCTGCGTCTGCGTCCGACCTTCTTCCCTTCTCCTCCTCCACGTCCGATGTTCCATTCTTCGCATCTAACGACCATTGGAAAGAATGAGACTGCCTCATTTTGTCCTCCTCCTCTCCGTCTCCTTCTCTCTTTCCCTCATGGAGCGGTTTATGATCCAGAGAAAACACGTCATTGACGAACTGCCCCCATCCGTATTGAAACCGCGACTTCAATCGCAAGAACTCCAGGAGGGGAAGACAGCGGTCACTAACAACCTGATTTCACCGCAACTTCCAACGGAAGCACTCCAGGAGGGAAAGACAACTGTTACTATTCCATTGCGACTTCCACCACAAGAACTCTAGGATGTGAAGATAGCGGTCACTGACAACTTGATTCCACCACAACTTGCACCACAAGAACTTTAAGAGGAGAAGATAGCGGTCACTGATATTGTGATCCCATCGCGACTTTCACTGCAAGCACTCCAGGAGGGGAAGACAACGGTCACTATTCCACCGCGACTTCCACCGCAAGCACTCCAAGAGGGGAAGGCAACGGTCACTATTCAATACAACGGTCACTATTCCACCGCGACTTCCACCGCAAGCACTCCAAGAGGGAAAGGCAACGGTCACTATTCAATCACGACTTCCACTGCAAGCACTCATAAGGGGAAGGCAACGGTCACTGACAACCTGATTCCCCTACCTACTCCACCGCTAGCACTGCAGGAGTAGAAGACAGCGGCCACTGTCAACCTAATTTCATCGGGAACGCTGCATTAGCGGAATACAACGGGTAATTTTTTTCAAATCAAACTAAATTAAATAAAAAAATTAGTCTAATTTACCAATTTACTTATATGTATTTTAAATGATAATAGAATTGATTGTATGACAAATTTTATTGATTAAATAATAATTCATTTATTTATAACAAAAACGATTGTAACTCTTACATAAATATAATAAATAAAAGCCTATATAATATATACATAGAGTTTTACTTGATTTATAATAGTTTTCTAAAAATTAAATCAATTTTTTGTTTAAAAAATTTTTAAATCAGAATCAAATTAAGGGATAAAATTAATGCAATTCAAATCAAATCGAAAATAACATATTAGCGGCGACAAAAATAGTGTCACTAAATAGCGACGCAACAGCGACGAAAAAAAAATAGTGACAACTTAATGATGAATTAGCGATGAATGAAATTAGTGAGGTAAATATCGTTGTTAACAAGTTGCTAATTAGTGACGCAAAAATGGGTGTCTCTAATTAGCGACGCCAAGACTGGCGTAGCTAATTAGCGATGCCTTCTACGATGCAAATAGCGTCGCTAATTAGCGACGCCAATAGCGACGCTCTATCTGGCATAGCTAAAAATGCAAAAAAAAATTAAAAAATTTATATATTATCATATAAGCATTCTTATAGCGACGCAAGGAAGGATGTCGCTAATTAGCAAAGCCATTAGTGACGCCCTTGTTATCGTTACTAAAAATAAAAAAAATTAAAATTTATATATAATAATATAAGCATTTTTATATAGTTATAATATTATAATTAATATTAAATTTAAGCAGGTTAATTAAAATAAATAAAATAAATTTATAATTTTTTTTAAAAAAATTGAGATTAGCGATGCCAGTCTAGCGTAGCTAATTAGCGACATTAGCCTAGAGTAGCTAATTAGCGATGTTAGCATATGGCGTAGCTAATTAGCGATGTTAGCATATGGCGTAGCTAATTAGCGGCGCATTAGCGACGCCAGCTTGGCATAGCTAATTAGCGACGCCAGTCTGGCGTAGCTAATTAGCGACGCCTTTAGCTACGCCAAATGGCAATCTCATTCTTTCCAAATGGCGTAGCTAGTTAGTGACGTCATTAACTACGTCAGGCTGGCATCGCTAATTAGTGATGCGCCATTATTTTCTTATTTATTTATATAGACATTCCGTCGAGTGTTTCCGCGCATAATTGACGGCTGTGTCACTCATTTTGGCGTGGGAAATAAAAGAGCTCCGCGTCCGACCTTCCCTTCTCGGTGTCCGACCTAACCTTCCCTTCTTCGCGTCCGCGTCCGACCTTCTTCCCTTCTCCTTCGCGTCCGATGTTCCATTCTCTGCTTCTAACGACCATTGGAAAGAATGAGATTGCCTCCTTTTGTCCTCCTCTCCGTCTCCTTTTCTCTTTCCCTCATGGAGCGGTTTCTGATCCAGAGCGAACACGTCATTGACGAACTGCACCCATCCATATTGAAACTGCAACCTCAACCGCAAGAACTCTAGGATGGGAAGACAACGGTCACTGACAACCTGATTTCACCGCAACTTCCACCGGAAGCACTCCAAGATGGGAAGACAACTGTCACTATTCCATTGCGACTTCCACCACAAGAACTCTAGGATGTGAAGATAGCGGTCACTGACAACCTGATTCCATCGTGACTTGCACCTTAAGAACTTTAAGAGGAGAAGACAGCGGTCACTAATATCCTGATCCCACCGCGACTTCCACTGCAAGCACTCCAAGAGGGGAAGACAACGGTCACTATTCCACCGCGACTTCCACCGCAAGCACTTCAGGAGGGGAAGGCAATGGTCACTATTCCATCGCAACTTCCCCTGCAAGCACTCCAAGAGGGGATGACAACGGTCACTAACAACCTAATTCCTCTGCCTACTCCACCGCGAGCACTGTAGGAGCGGAAGACAGTAGCCACTGACAACCTAATTTCATCGGGAATGCTGCATGAGCAGAAGACAGCGGGTAAGTTTTTCCAAATCAAACTAAATTAAATAAAAAAATTAGTTTAATTACCAATTTACTTATATGTATTTTAAATGATAATAAAATTGATTGTATGACAAATTTTATTGATTAAATAATAATTCATTTATTTATAATAAAAATGATCATAACTGTTACATAAATATAATATAAATAAAAGCCTATATAATATACATAGAATTTTACTTGATTTATAATAGTTTTCTAAAAATTAAATCAATATTTTGTTTAAAAAATTTTTAAATCAAATCAAATTAAGGGACAAAATTAATGCAATTCAAATCAAATCGAAAACAACATATTAGCGGCGACAAAAATAGTGTCACTAAATAGCGACGCAACTGCGATGAAAAAAATTAGCGACAACTTAACGATGAATTAGCAATGACCAAAATTAGTGAGGTAAATATCGTTGCTAACGAGTCGCTAATTAGCGATGGAAAAATGGGTGTCGCTAATTAGCGATGCCAAGACTGGCGTAGCTATTTAGCAATGCCTTCTACGATGAAAATAGCATCGCTAATTAGCGACGCCAATAGCGATGCTCTATCTGGCATAGCTAAAAATATAAAAAAAATTAAAAATTTATATATATCATATAAGCATTCTTATAGCGACGAAAGAAAGGATGTCGCTAGTTAACGATGCCTTCTGCGATGCAAGGTGTTGTACGATGCAAGGTACATCGAAAGGATGTCGCTAATTAGCGACACCTTCTGCGACGCGAGGTGCATCGCTAATTTGCGACGCAAGCCAGGGCGTCTCTAATTAGCGACGCCCTGGCTGGCATAGCTAAAAAAAAATTATATATAAACATATAAGCATTCTTATAATGATGCAAGAAAGGACGTCACTAATTAGCGACGCTCCGATAGGCATAGCTAATTAGCGATGCCTTCTATTGGAGTCGCTAATTAGCGACGCGATTAGGGATGCCTTAGTTATCATAGCTAAAAATAAAAAATTTAAAAATTTATATATAATAATATAAGCATTTTTATATAGTTATAATATTATAATTAACATTATTATTTAAGCAGGTTAATTAAAATAAATAAAATAAAATATTTAAATTTTTTTAAAAAAATTAAGATTAGCGATGTCAACCTAGCGTAGCTAATTAGCGACGCCAGCCTAGAGTAGCTAATTAGCGATGCCAGCATGGGGCGTAGCTAATTAGCGGCGCCATTTGCAATGCTAGCTTGGCGTAGCTGAATAGCAACGCCAGTCTGGCGTAGCTAATTAGCGACGCCATCAGCTATGCCATTTGGCATAGCCAATTAGTGACGCCATTAACTACGTCAGGCTGCCATCGCTAATTAGTGATGCACCATTATTTGCTTCTTTATTTATATAGACCTTCCATCGAGTGTTTCCGTGCATAATTGATGGCTCACAAGCAGAACGACGTCCATCAATCACATCGTCCTTCCCTTCGATTTTCACATCTGCCGCGTCACTCATTTTGGTGCATGAAATAAAAAGCTCTGCATCCAACTTACCTTCTCGGTGTCCTACCAAACCTTCTCTTCTCCGCATCTGCGTCCGAGCTTCTTCCCTTCTCCTTCTCAGTGTCCGACCTTCCATTCTCCGCATTCGATGACCATTGGAAAGAATGAAACTGCCTCCGTTTGTCCTCCTCCTCTCTATCTCCTCTCTTTCCTCGTGGAGCGGTTTCTGATACAGAGCAATCATGTCGTTAATGAACTGCCCCCATCCGTCCTGAAACCGTGACTTCCACCGCAAGAACTCCAGGAGGGGAGGACAGCGGTCATTGACAACCTGATTTCACCGTGACTTCCACCGGAAGCACTCCAGAATGGGAAGACAATGGTCACTATTCCACTGCAACTTCCACCTTAAGAACTCTAGGAGGGGAAGATAGCGGTCACTGACAACCTGATTCCATTGCGACTTGCACCGCAAGAACTCCAAGAAGGGAAGACAACAGTTACTGATAACCTGATCCTACCACGACTTCCACCGCAAGTACTCCAGGAGGGGAAGACAACGATCACTATTCCACCGTGACATCCACCGCAAGCACTCCAAGAGGGAAAGGCAACGGTCACTATTCCACGGTGACTTCCACTGCAAGCACTCTAGGAGGGGAAGACAACGGTCACTGACAACCTAATTCCCCCGCCTACTCCACCGCAAGCACTGCAGGAGCGAAAGACAGCGGCCACTGACAACCTAATTTCATCGGAAATGCTGCATGAGCGGAAGACAACGGGTAAGTTTTTCCAAATCAAACTAAATTAAATAAAAAATTAGTTTAATTTACCAATTTACTTATATGTATTTTAAATGATAATAAAATTGATTCTATGACAAATTTTATTGATTAAATAATAATTCTTTTATTTATAATAAAAATGATCGTAACTCTTACATAAATACAATATAAAAAAAGCCTATATAATATATACATAGAGTTTTACTTGATTTATAATAGTTTTCTAAAAATTAAATCAATATTTTGTTTAAAAATTTTTTAAATCAATATCAAATTAAGGGACAAAATTAATGCAATTCAAATCAAATCGAAAACAGCATATTAGTGACGACAAAAATAGTGTCACAAATAGCGATGCAATAACGACGAAAAAAGATTAGCGACAACTTAATGATGAATTAGCGATGAACGAAATTAGTGACATAAATATCGTTGCTAACGAGTCGCTAATTAGCGACGCAAAAATGGGTGTCGCTAATTAGCGATGCCAAGACTGGCGTAGCTAATTAGTGACGCCTTCTGCAACGCAAATAGCGTCACTAATTAGCAACTCTAATAGCGACGCTCTATCTGACATAGGTAAAAATACAAAAAAAAATTAAAATAAATTAAATATTATCATATAAGCATTCTTATAGCGACGCAAGAAAGGATGTCGCTAATTAGCGATGCCTTCTGCGATGCGAGGTGTTCTGTGACGCAAGGTACATCGAAAGGACATTGCTAATTAGCAACGCCTTCTGCGATGCGAGTTGTTCTGCGACGCGAGGTGCGTTGTTAATTAGCGACGCAAGCCAGGGCATCTCTAATTAGTGATGCCCTGGCTGGCATAGCTAAAAACAAAAACAAATATATATATATATATATATAATCATATAAGCATTCTTATAGCAATGCAAGAAAGGATGTCGCTAATTAGCGACGCCCAGGCAGGCGTAGCTAATTAGCGACACCATTAGCGTCGCCCTAGTTATCATAGCTAAAAATAAAAAAATTTAAAAAATTATATATAATAATATAAGCATTTTTATGTAGTTATAATATTATAATTAATAATATTATTTAAGCAGGTTAATTAAAATAAATAAAATAAAATTTTTAAATTTTTTTAAAAAAATTAAGATTAGCGATGTCAGCCTAACGTAACTAATTAGCAACACCACCAACCTAGAGTAGCTAATTAGCGATGCTAGCATGAGGCGTAGCTAATTAGCGGTGCCATTAGCGACGCCAGCTTGGCGTAGCTAATTAGCGATGCCAGTTTGGCGTAGCTAATTAGCGACGCCATTAGCTACGCCATTTGGCATAGCTAATTAGGGATGGCATTAACTACATCAGGCTGGCGTCGCTAATTAGTGACGCGCCATTATTTGCTTTTTATTTATATAGACCTTCCGTCGAGTGTTTTGGTGCATAATTGATGGCTCACAAGCAGAGCGACATCCATCAATCACATCGTCCTTCCCTTCGATTCTCACATCCACCGCATCACTCGTTTTGGCGCAGGAAATAAAAGAGCTCCGTGTCCCACCTTCCCTTCTTGCCACCTAGCTTTCCCTTTTCCGCATCCGCATCCAACCTTCTTCCCTTCTCTTTCTCCGCGTCTGACCTTCTATTCTCCGCGTCCGACGGCCGTCAGAAAGAATGAAACTGCCTCCGTTTGTCCTCCTCTTTGTCTCTTTCTTTCTTTACCTCGTGGAGCGGGTTTTGATTAAGAGTGAACACGTCATTAACAAACTGCCCCATCTGTCTTGAAACCATGACTTCCACCGCAAGAACTCCAGGAGGAGAAGACAACGGTCACTGACAACCTGATTTCACCGCGACTTCCACCGTAAGCACTCCAAGAGGGAAAGACAACGGTCACTATTCCACCACGACTGCCACCGCAAGAACTCTAGGAGGGAAGACACGGGAAGACAACGGTCACTAATAACATGATTCCACCGCAAGAACTATAAGAGGGGAAGACAGCGGTCACTAACAACCTGATCCCACCGTGACTTCCACCGCAAGCACTCCAGGAGGGAAAGACAACGGTAACTATTCCACCGCGACTTCCACCGCAAGCACTCCAGGAGGGGAAGGCAACGGTCACTATTCCATCACGACTTCCCCTGCAAGCACTCCAAGAGGGGATGACAACGGTCACTGACAACCTGATTCTCTGATTCCTCTGCCTACTCCACCGTGAGCACTGTAGGAGCGGAAGACAGCAGCCACTGACAACCTAATTTCATCGGGAACGCTGCATGAGCGGAAGATAGTGGGTAAGTTTTTCCAAATCAAATGAAATTATATAAAAAAATCAGCTTAATTTACCAATTTACTTATATGTATTTTAAATGATAATAAAATTGATTGTATGACAAATTTTATTGATTAAATAATAATTCATTTATTTATAATAAAAATGATCGTAACTCTTACATAAATATAATATAAATAAAAGCCTATATAATATAAATAGAGTTTTACTTGATTTATAATAGTTTTCTAAAAATTAAATCAATTTTTTGTTTAAACAATTTTTAAATCAAAATCAAATTAAGGGACAAAATTAATGCATTTCAAATCAAATCGAAACCAGCATATTATTGATGACAAAAATAGTGTCACTAAATAGCGATGCAACAACGACGAAAAAAATTAGCGACAACTTAATGACAAATTAGTGATGAAGAAATTAGCGACGCAAATGTCGTTGCTAACGAGTCTCTAATTAGCGATTGCAAAAATAGGTGTCGTTAATTAGCGATGCCAAGACTGGCTTAGCTAATTGGCGACGCCTTTTGTGACGCAAATAGCATCGCTAATTAGCGACGCTAGCGAGGGCATCCCTAATAAGCGACGTCATTAGCGATGCTCTACCTGGCGTAGCTAAAAATAAAAAAAAATAAAAATGTTATATATTATCATATAAGCATTCTCATAGCGACGCAAGAAAGGACATCGCTAATTAGCGATGCCTTCTGAGACTCGGGGAGTTCTACGAAGATTGGTGCGTCGCTAATTAGCGACGCCAGCCAGGGCATCTCTAATTAGCAACGCCAAGTAGGCATAGCTAAAAAAAAAAAAAAATTATATATATTATAAGCATTCTTATAGCGACGCAAGAAAGGACGTCGCTAATTAGCGGTGCCCAGGCAGGCGTTGCTAATTAGCGACGCCTTCTGTTGGTGTCGCTAATTAGCGGCATCATTAGTGATGCGGCTGATGCCCTAGTTATCATAGCTAAAAATAAAAAAATAAAAAATTTATATATAATATAAGCACTTTTATATAATTATAATATTATAATTATTATTATTTATGCAGGTTAATTAAAATAAATAAAATGAAAATTTTTAATTTTTTTAAAAAAATTGAGATTAGCGACGCCACCTTAGCGTAGCTAATTAGTGATGCCAGCTTAGAGTAGCTAATTAGTAATGCCAGCATGGGCGTAGCTAATTAGCAGCGCTAATTAGCGATGCCAGTCTAGCATAGCTAATTAGTGGCGCTAATTAGCTTAGCGTAGCTAATTAGTGGCGCTAATTAGCTTAGCGTAGCTAATTAGCGATGCCAATCTAGCATAGCTAATTAGCGGCGCTAATTAGCTTAGCGTAGCTAATTAGCGATGCCAGTCTAGCATAGCTAATTAGCGACGCCATTAGCTAGGTCATTTGGCGTAGCTAATTAGTGACGCCATTAACTATGTCAGGCTGGCGTCGCTAATTAGTGACGCGCTATTATTTGCTTCTTTATTTATATAGACCATCCGTCGAGTATTTCGACGCATAATTGATGGCTCAAAAGCAAAACGACATCCGTCAATCACATCGTCCTTCCCTTCGATTCTCATATCCACTGTGTCACTCGTTTTGGCATGGGAAATAAAAGAGCTTCGTGTCCCACCTTTCCTTCTCGCAGTCCGACCTAACCTTCCCTTTTCCGCGTCCGACGGTCATCGGTAAGAATGAAACTGCCTCCTCTCCTCCTCTCTTTCCCTCGTGCAGCGGGTTTTGATCCAGAGCGAACACGTCGTTGACAAACTGCCCCCATCCGTCTTGAAACCGCGACTTCCACCGCAAAACTCCAAGAGGGGAAGACAACGACAACCTGATTTTACCGTGACTTCCACCGTAAGCACTCCAAGAGGGGAAGACAGCGGTCACTATTCCACCGTGACTTCCATCGCAAGAACTCTAGAAGGAAGGGAAGACAGCGGTTACCGTGACTTCCACCGCAAGAACTCCAAGAGGGGAAGACAGCGGTCACTGACAAACCTGATCCCACCGCGACTTCCACCGCAAGCACTCCATGAGGGAAGACAATGGTCACTATTCCACCGCGACTTCTTCTGCAAGCACTTCAGGAGGGGAAGGCAACGGTCACTATTCCACTTCGACTTTCACTGCAAGCACTCTAGAAAGGGAAGACAACGGTCACTAACAACCTAATTCCCCCGCCCATTGACAACCTAATTTCACCGGGAACGCTACATGAGTAGAAGACAGCGGGTAAGTTTTTCCAAATCAAACTAAATTAAATAAAAAAATTAGTTTAATTTACCAATTTACTTATAGTATTTTAAATGATAAAAAAATTGATTGTATGACAAATTTTATTGATTAAATAATAATTCATTTATTTATAATAAAAACGATCGTAACTCTTATATAAATATAATATAAATAAAAGCCTATATAATATATACATAGAGTTCTACTTGATTTATAATAGTTTTTGAAAAATTAAATCAATTTTTTGTTTAAAAAAATTTTAAATCAAAATCAAATTAAGGAACAAAATTAATGGAATTCAAATCAAATTGAAAACAACATATTAGCGACGACAAAAATAGTGTCACTAAATAGCGAAGCAATAGCGACGCAACAGCGACGAAAAAAAATTAGCGATAACTTAACGATGAATTAATGATGAACAAAATTAGCGATGCAAATGTCGTTGCTAATGAGTCGCTAATTAGCGACGCAAAATGGGTGTCTCTAATTAGCGATGCCAAGACTAGCATAGCTAATTGGCGACGCTTTCTGCGACGCAAATAGCGTCGCTAATTAGCGACGCTAGCCAGGGCATTCCAAATAAGTGATGCCATTAGCGACGCTCTATCTGGCGTAGCTAAAAATACAAAAAAATAAAAAATTTTATATATCATCATATAAGCATTCTTATAGCGATGCAAGAAAGGACGTCGCTAATTAGCGACGCCCTCTGCGACTCGAGGTGTTCTGCGATGCGAGGTGCGTCGCTAATTAGCGACGCTAGCAAGGGCGTCTCTAATTAACGACGCCCTGGAGGCATAGTTAAAAAATAAAAAAATAAAAAATCATATATAATCATATTGTGATGCAAGAAAGTACACATTAACATGCCCAAGCATGTTAAGATTTTGTTAAGATCTTCGACAAGTCTACTCCATCACTTGATCCTCCAACTAAATACTGAACAGGCAGGTTAAGATTTGTTAAGATCTTTGACAAGTCTACTCCATCACTTGATCCTTCAACTACATACTGAACATCATATGCATGAAGAATTGTTAAGATCTCACAGAACCATAGTGTTACTGGAATATAAAATCAGAGAGAAACAAAATATAAAATCAGAGAGAAACAAAATAAAGTCGAGCTACTTTGGCCACTTACTATCCTGTCATTGATGATAATAGCCGTCTGATAGCCTTTGGATTCTGAATCATACCCAACAGGTAGAAGTCCTTCTACAACATCTAATAGATTACCTGGTAGTTGTTGCCCCTGATGAAAATTCAAATAGATCAAGATTCTCATGCCCACATCTCCTAACCCCAAAACTCACTAACTGGAAAGACTGACACAGAGTTTACCAAGAACACTATTAACTTAAAACAGGGCATATCAAAGCACGAGACTCCCACCATTGCAAGATTTTGTGCTTGGAGACCTACATCATGATACAGCAACCTTACCGTTCTAACAAGGCCCACCATCTAACAGTGTTAACTTAGAATTTAGAATTACTTTGCTTTCTTGACAAGGACATACATATGCTACTGTTTCAAAAGAATCATCTTACCATGAACAGTTCCTTTGTCTCCAATTCAACTTCTAACCTGAAAAATAAGAGGAAAGATTCATATCAAGAGACAATACCAATCAATACACTTAAATTTGATTCCATCTGAAAAGAATTTACATATTAATGTGCTCGTATGCGTGTGTAGAGAGATTAAACTCCAAACGCATCAAATAATGGGAAATTTAGGCCGTCAAAGGAGATGAAATCTCATACCGTTTAAAACCTATAATCTCAAAAAAAAAAAAAAAAATTCCACATCGCACCCACGAAACTTCTTTTGTTACAAACACAAAGATGAAACTCATTGCTAAAATCTTATACAATTGAATTAAAACGAATATAGAACTCCATGGCAACAAATAAAGGCACACGAGATCCAAAATAAAACGTAAATCAAAATCCGAGCTTTCCCCACAAAAACACCGTTTCAGGTTTGAAGAAGGCAATATATTATCGAAACCTAAGTCATGCTATTAACCAACATAACAATCAAAACCTATCAACAACAAACGAAGAAGAAGAAGAAAGACCCATCGTAATGGAAAAAAGAAGGAAGCTAACAACAAACACCATGCTTACAAGACCGACAGAGAGAGAGCTTGAGATTGCTAAACGTCTTGAACCTAAAATCAAAGAACAACGCCCCCAAAAAGTTCAGAAATATAGAAAAAGAGCCTCAGGGCCAGGGGCCTGGTCTTCAGGAAATCGGCTAACAATAGCATTGCCCCTCCTTCTTCCGCTGATTTCCTAAAGCCTCTTCGGATTGCCTCTTTTAGGATGGAAAAGAGAGAGAAAAAACAAGAAAAAACAAGAAAAAACAAGAATCTCAATAGAAAAGTACGAGAAAACGATCGAGGGGGGAGGGTTCTCGTGGTATGGAGTTTTGAAAAAACCAAAGGGGGGTCTTTTATAGAGAGGAGCTTCTCCTTCGCTCTCCCGGACTCCTCACGCCTAGGCCTAGCCGGCAACGACGTTCTCGATTCCTACTCGGTTTGGGAAACGACTTTGGCTTTTAGCGAACTGCTTACCTTCGGATTATATTTATCTGGTTGTCTGTGCCGGATGACCCCCAACTTGCGCTATCCTCTTAACCTTCTGATTTGATCGTGACCGCTGGCTTCAGTGTCCAATTTTGATGGTCTAGAGTTGATGATGTGTGGTCTCATCGAGGCTTCAAGTTCGGTGGATTAGACGCCACCGACCCACGGGGACCAACTGTGGAGTGGGCTTGGTCCATCTATCGGTGACGGCAATCAGGTTCCATCAATCGTGATGGCAATCAGGTGAATTTGGAGTGGAGAATATATTTTCTGTTTTCACTTTTCATCCTTGTGTTCATATCTTCGAACAATAGAATTTATGTTATGTTCTATTTTTATTAAAAAAATTGTAGATGCATCTTGTTAATTTAATTTTATTTATGTTATTGAATTGATTTAAAAAATGATTTATTTTTTTAAATTAAAAAATAAATTTATTTCAAGTTCAGTTTGGATACAAGTAGGATATTCGGTTTTTAATTGATTCGAATTTTATAACTGATTAGAATATGGTTCGATTACGGATTTAACAAATCGGTTCGGTTATGAGTTTGAATTTAATTTTTTTTAAAAGTTAATTTAAAAATCAATTTTATTTTTTGAATTTTAAAATCAAATACGTATTAAGATAGTCAAATAAATTTTTTTAAAAAAATCCATTCATTGTCATCCTTATTCCAAACCCATCTTTGTTGGAACTATTTTTCATGAAGATTGATTTTTTTCAACTCTATTATAATCCCTCAGTGCTAGCAATAGACATCAATTTATGTCTAGTTTGGGTAAGGTTTGAAGATATGCATGTTGATACATTAATCACATCGAGAAGCCATGCATCATTGATGCTGAAATGGAATTGAATTTGATAACACTCAATCACTGGTCCTGAATGTTGGGAGAAGGAAGCAGATTGATTAGCGGATCCTTATTTCACCGCGCTGCCTGCAAAAAGTCCCAGGACCGGAGGGATACTTCGTGGGGACCCTTCGACGCTCAAGTTAGCAACCGAGGTCACAGCTGAGGAGAGCTCGGGTGAGCTCTTTTTAGGATGAGAAGAGTCCACAGAGAGAAGGAATTCCCCTCTGGGTATCGGGATAACAAGTCTCTAAGTTTTTTGTCGTACTTGATTATTGAGTGAATTTAATTTTTATAGGGGGTTGACACTTGCATAACCACGTGGGATTCCATGAAAAAGGAATGTCCGTGGAGTTCTTGGGGGTTGCGTGAATCTAGGCCGGTTGTGGGTCCTGTTCCATCGGAGAGGGAAAATGGCGGTTGGTGGGCTACGTCCTATCAATCAGTGGGGCTATCAGGTAGTTTTGGTCCAGTCCCATCAGTGGCGTGGCCAGTGGGTAGCTGGATTTGGCGTTGTCAGGTGGTGCATGTCAGAAAGGTGGTGGCCTGAACATGTACTAGGGCCGACTTGGAGAAATCGGGGGTTTCTTGACTGTCCTGAGGGCGCCGAGGCTAAGCTGGGCCAACCAAGAATGGTCGGGGCCAATTCTATCGACCAGGATGAGCCGGGGTGGGGCCGACCAGGAATGGTCGGGGCCGACTCGGTGGGCTTGAAGATGCCGGGGCTGAGCTGGGCCGACCAGGAATGGTCGGGGCCGACTCGGTGGGCTTGGAGACGCCGGGGCCGATCAGGCCGACCAGGAATGGTTGGAGCCGACTCGCAGGCTTGGAGATGACGGGGCCAAGCTGGGCCAACCAGGAATGGT
>UESW01002409.1:39242-68683 GCA_900491605.1 Calamus simplicifolius
CTGGCAGCAGTTTTCGTTTGAGAACTTGGAGGGTATTTGCAACCGCTGTGCTTCCCTGCACCTCTCTGGTCCATGCAAGCTAGCGGGTGAGACGGCTTCTTCTCATCTGCTCCATCGTTTGGTCCTGGTTGGCAGCAGTTCGGCGTCGACGACAACCTCTGGCGCAGCCTCCGGTCCTCGGCGGGAGATCGGTCGAGCCCTGCTTCCGCTTCTGTTTCCATGGACGGTTGGTTAGTGCCGAAGAAGTTCGCCCGGCGTCAGCTTCATCCTTCTGTTGGCTCCTCCGTGCCATCTCCTGGGATGGGGTTTGGGCGGGGTGAGTCGGCCGCAGCTGAGTCATTTCCGACAGTGTCTCGGGAGCCTGGTTGAAGCCTTCAGCAGCGTCTTCCTCTCTTGTTCCTGTCCCTGTTTGCTCGGTCAAGGCATCCAGTAAGACCCCAGGCAGTGCTCGAGCGTGCCGGTTGGCACTGTAGCACAGTCTCAGGATTCAAAGTTTCAGAGTTCAGAAGCAACTGGCAATTCAGGTTATAAATCCTAAGGTGCAATCCACTTTGTCTGAAGGTGATAAAGCTATTAATTTTCTGAAATTGGGCCTCGTGGTCAGTACCAGTAAAGACCCCGGCTCGGGCCTTCTAAGCGGGCCCGTCCAGTGGAGTCATCGTCTACCAGAATGCCATCTCGCTCTTCCAAAGCCAAAGGCAAGGCCACTCTTTCTGGTAGAGGTGGGGACAATGTAGCCTTCAAGTTTGCGGCTTCCTCGGTGGTTGGCCGGGAGTCATCGGCCCAGTTTGGCCCAGGGGCTAAGAAGGCTCGAGGTCGGGTAGGGGCCTCTTCGGGTCAGCTTCTGAGTCTTCTAAGCCAACCCAATTAGAGTCTAGCACTCACTTATCAGCTGTTGATCAGCTGAAGGAGGCTATTCATGTATCTGAATCGGCGGTCTTGATGGACTCAGTCCAGATACTTGATTGTGCGGATACGGGATCCCGGAATTGTCCTAAGGTGATCCCAGGCGATACGGAGGTCCTGATGGAATCAAACCAGGCTGTTAACTGCAAAGGCCCGGGAGATTTGGACTGTTCCGTGGAGATGTCAGGGGTGATGGTTGGGGAGCCCTCCAATCCAGCCTTACCATGAAGATTCTCATATGGAATGTGCGAGGAGCATTGAAACCATCGTTTCGCTCCTCATTTGGGAGGCTTATGCAGCTTCACTCTTTTGACATTTGCATCTTGCTGGAAACTCGGCTTTCTGGGGCTAGTCTGGCCCATTTTTGGAGACAGATCGCTCGAGCTTGGGTTTCTTATGCTGTTGAGTCCACTGATCTTTCTGGGGGTATTGTTGCTTTATGGAGAAATGAGAATATCAGAGTTGATGCTTTTCACAGCTGTGGGCAGCAGGTTGCACTGGTCATTTCTGAGGGAAGTGCTAGCCCCTGGCTCCTTTCGGGAGTTTATGCCAGTACTGATCTCCGGGAGCATCGGATGCTTTGGTCTGAGATTCAGTCTCTTCTTGACCAGGGATTCCCCTCCCTCATTGCTGGAGACTTTAATTGTATCTTGAGTGCCGCAGAAAAGAAAGGTGGCCGGGTTTCCCATGGCTCTATGGGCCGAGCTGAGTTCAGGGACTTTATTTTTATCGCTGGTCTGTTGGATTTGGGTTATCAGGGTTCGCAGTTTACATGGTGCAACAACCGGCAGGGTTCAGCTAGAGTCTGGGAAAGATTGGACAGGGCCTTGGCCTCTTCTAGCTGGCTTCAGCTTTATCCCTATGTTACTGTCACTCACTTGCCTAGAATTGCCTCTGACCACTGTCCTCTCTTTATCTCTACTGATATCACCTCTCAGCGGCATAGGCAGTTCAGATTCGAGAAGTTTTGGACCTCATATCCTACTGCTCGTTCCATCATCTCTCAGGTCTGGCAGTTACCAGTTAGAGGTAATGCCATTTATCGGCTCTCCAGACGGCTTGCCCTTGCTAGACGTCGCCTCTCTAGATGGCATAGACTGGAGGTTGGGGATATTGTCAGACAGGTGGAGCAGGTTGAGTCTACTATCTCTTCTCCAGGCTAAAGAAGACCTGGAGGGTTCTCTTTCTTGTGAGGACCTATCGTCCTGCGATCGAGTTTGGCGCTCCACCACTCTCTTCTGCTGCAGTAGGAGACCTTTTGGAGACAGCAGTCTCGTATTCAGTGGATTCAGGAGAGGGACTATAATACAAGATTTTTTCATCAGGCCACTCAGAAACGCAGGGCGAGGAACCGCATTAGGCATATAACTGATGAGGAGGGTCAGCTCCAGGTGGATGATCATGTGATTCGTGCTTAGCTTCTTAACTTCTTTCATAGCAGGTGGACTGAGCAACCTGGTTCTGGAGTCCCTGTTCACCCTATTCTGTCTCTCAATACTATATCTACTGCTGAGAACGACTCTCTGACTCGGCCTTTCACTTCGGAGGATATTCGGCTGGCTTTGTGGGAACTTGGTGCTGATAAGGCCCTAGGCCGGATGGCTTTCCTCCGTTTTTCTTTCGTCAGTATTGGGATATTCTGGGAGAGGACTTAGCTCAGGCAATCCAGCTTGTCTTTCATCACAAATCTATCCCCTCTGACTGGAATCGTACTTTCATCACCTTGGTTCCTAAGAGGCCAGATGCTTCCAGCCCTCAGCACTTCCGGCCCATCAGTTTATGCACTACCTTATATAAGGTTTGTGCTCGCCTCCTTGTTATGAGGTTGTGTTGGGTTATTCCTCGCCTTATCTCTCCAGAGCAGGGGGCTTTCCTCAGAGGGCGTAGTATCACTGATAATGCTTTATTAGCTCAGGAGTTCATGCATGACTTCGTCGGGCTTCTGGCAGTCAGGGGCTTATGGCCATTAAGCTTGATATGGAGAGAGCTTATGATAGAGTTAATTGGGATTTCTTGCGTCACTCTCTTCAGGTGTTTGGGTTCCACCAGCTGTTTATAGATTGGATCATGGCCTGCATTCAGCGTCCGTCATTCTCCATCCTCATCAATGGAGACCGGACTGATTACTTCCATTCTAAGGTTGGGCTGAGACAAGGTTGTCCCCTCTCCCGTTTCTCTTTGTTATAGCGGATGATTCTTTATCTCGGGCTCTTCGTCAGGCTCAGCAGGACAATGTTCTACACCCTTACCGGGCTGGTTCCCAAGGTCCCTCGATCTCTCATCTGCTCTTTGCTGATGACTGTATCTTCCTGGGCAGGGCTACTATGGCCAATGCGGCCACGTTTGCTTCTATTCTTCACAATTACTGTTCTGCCTCTGGTCAGAAAGTTAATAATGCTAAGTCTGTTATTTGTTTTAGTCCGCGGGTGACTTCTTCTCGA
The DNA here is from genome assembly GCA_900491605.1 of Calamus simplicifolius. Taxonomy (NCBI): domain Eukaryota; kingdom Viridiplantae; phylum Streptophyta; class Magnoliopsida; order Arecales; family Arecaceae; genus Calamus; species Calamus simplicifolius. The sequence goes on from UESW01002409.1 coordinate 42,590, forward strand.
AAGGGGACTATCAAGCAGATCATGGGGATTTCTATGCAGTCAGAGTGTCTCTCCTATCTGGGTATTCCTATTACTGGCAGAAGGCCTAAGATCTCGGATTTTAGTAAGCTCGAGTCGAGGATTCATGATCGGCTGGAGGGGTGGCAGGTTACTGGGCTATCTATGATGGCAAGGATCACTCTTATTCGATCAGTGCTCACATCTCTTCATCTCTATCTCTTATCTAATGCTGCTGTCCCTTTGACTTGTCTAAGGAGGATTGAGCGTTATTTCAGGGATTTTCTCTGGGGATCGTCTCAGGATGGTCATGGTGTTCATCTTTTAGCCTGGGATTGTGTCTGTCTGCCGCTTTCCGAGGGAGGCCTTGGGATCCAGTCCTTGATTTCTCGGAGGGAGGCCTTGATTGCTAGGCATGTTACTCGTTTTTTGCTTGATCCGCACTGTATGTGGAGTTCCTTTATGCATGGCAAGTATGGGGATTGGACTCCCTCCACTAACCTGCAGTCTGTTCGGGGTCACTCTTTTTTCTGGAAAGAGGTTTGTACTCATGATTCGGCCATCCTTCATAGTATCTCCTGGATTCTTGGCAATGGTGCTTCTGTGGATGTTGCTTATGATTCCTGGATCGCTGACCTTCCATTATCTCGATGGCCTACTTTCGTCAGCACTGATATTCCTCTTGACATGCGAGTTAGTGATCTCACGGTGCCGGATCATTCTTCCTGGTCTACTCCTCTGTTATCTCGCTTCTTTGGCGAGGAGCTTATGCGACGTATAGCTGCTATCCCTCTTTCTCCAGGTCACTCCCCCGATATCAGGGTTTGGAGGCGGTCCGGTATTCCAAGCGCTCCCATCAGGGACATCATCAAGATTTACCATGTTTCATCCCGACCGTTGACAGATATGGCTTGGATTTGGCATCTTCCCATTCATCCCAGGGTTCATATTTTTCTATGGAAGATTGCTCGGAATTGTCTTCCTACATGCTCGGTTCTTTCTAGACGTGGCCTGGGGATTCAGCCTACGTGTCCGATATGCGGTATTGAGGAGGAGGCGGTGGATCACGCCATCTTCACTTGTCTCAGAGCTCATCACATTTGGGAGATCGCTAGCGTCAAGCCTTGGGCTATCGCTTCATCTTCTCTTTCTTTATCTTTCCTTGACTTGATCAGGCAGGATGTTAGGAGAGGTAGCAGTAAGCAGGGCGCGATGAGGGCTTACATTGCTTACCAGATCTGGTTATCCCAGAACTGGATTGTCTTTACTCAGGAGCCTACTCCGTCTTTCAGGGTTGTTCGGACTGCCTTGTCCTTATCTACTGAGTACACATCCCATCGTCTAGTTTGTAATTTTGATAGCCCTGGCCTCTGGGATTCCCATGCTGCCTCAGCAGCGCATCGGAGAACGGTCTTTATTTCTTGGGAACCCCCCCTCCAGGGTTTATCAAAATCAACTTTGATGGGAGTGTTCGAGGCATATCTGCCGGATCGGGTTATGTCATTTGGGGTTCTGACGGAACTATGATTGCTGCTGGGGGATTTGGACATCTCGATTCGTCGGTGCTGCTTGCAGATCTTTATGCTGCGTGGGCTGGAGTTTCCTATACTATCCGCAGTCTCGATGCCCATTGTATTATCCTTGAGGGTGATGCCCTCACGGTGATTCGATGGCTTCGCCAGGATCATTGCGCGCAGTCGCCTACCAACCCTTTGATCTTTGATATTCGTTCTCTCCTACAGGGGGTTCACAGCATACAGATCAGCCATATCTTCAGGAAAGCCAACTCAGCGGCTGACTGGATCGCCGCTAGAGTGGCTGATCATTCTGGATTCTGGTGCTGGAAGCCCGGTGAATGGTGTCCTCCTGGTTTGAATTTAATTTTGTATTCTGATAGTGTGGGACTGAGTCACCCTAGAGTGGTGTGATTCCCTTTTGTACCAAAAAAAAATAAAATAAAAAAATAGCGATGCAACAGCGACAAAAAAAAAAATAGCGACAACTTAACGATGAATTAGCGATGAATGAAATTAGCGATGCAAATGTCGTTGCTAACGAGTCACTAATTAGCAACGTAAAAATGGGTGTCGCTAATTAGTGATGCCAAGACTGGCATAGCTATTAGCGATGCCTTCTGCAACGCAAATAGCATCGACTGGCCTCTAGTATCGTCCACACGAAGTTTTCGAATTATCGGATTCCCGGAAGTGCTAGCTCATGGAAAAACAACTTTGCTGATCTTGAATCCTTCCACTTGAATCCAAGATCTACCAAACTTTTGCTAACACCAGAATCACACCAGGATTTTTTGTTCTAACCTTTAGAATTTCAATCCATAACATTTCATTGTTTTTATCTGGTGAAGAATGTCCTCTAATTTATAGGCTTAATTTAGCCTTTAGCCCATTGAATTCTAACACTTAGAATTCTGGCTTTTGGTGAAAACCAAAGATATGAAATCTAACACTTAGAATTCCAACACTAACGTTTGGTGAAGACCTTTTAATTCTAACACTTAGAATTCCAACGCTTTTGTTAGTTCCGACGTTTGGTGAAAAACAAAAGAGATGTGAATTCTAACACTTAGAATTCAATTGTCGTACATTAATTCCATATGAATTCTAACACTTAGAATTCCAACGAAAACCGTTTGAAGAAGATTAAGTTAATACATTAAATTTTGCATGAGAATTTAATTTCTCATGAGATAAGATTTTAGCTATCTCATCATGTGAGATCCTCATGCGAGGGTTTTGGGTTTGGGTTTTGGTTTAAGCTGATTTGAATTTATTGGACTAAACTTACATAGATCATGGTCCTAGCCCAAATCAAATTTGGCTAGTCCTAAATCTATTTAAATCCAAATCAACTCTAATTTCAAATCAATATTTAAAATTGATTAGTCCTTCTAATAGACTTAAACCTAATTGAATCTGATTCACTTGTACTTAAACCCAATTGAGATAATTCAATCAATTAAATTGATTAATTAAATCATATACGATTCTCAATCATTGATCAGCAAATAGATCATCCTAGAAAACTTCTATGCGTGTAACTCTCTAGGTTCGAACCTAAGCCGGTAGCATAGGAATAACTTTCTATACTAATCGATGTGCCCATCTAGCAATGGAACCCGATGTCCGGATAGATCGAAGAGTTGCCGAGCAAACTCCAAGAACCCTAAGAAATAGTTACCCTATAATTCATCCTCTTGACCACAAATGTTAAGGATGGCTTAAGAGCCTGTCAACTCTAAACAACAAATCCATAAAGTGATTTCAACTTTAGTGATCATGTGACCTTCACATGAAGTGCCTTGGCCAAGGTCTTGCTAAATTGAAACATAAGCATTTCTCCTTTTAATGGGATAGGTCAAATTCCATCTTGATCCATAACTGACTACCACAAGTACTTGACTGCATCCAGTAACCTTTCGTAGCTGGATTAAAAATTTAGGTGGTCTGACACCTAAGTACAATGAGTTGCTTGCAAGTCACCGATTATGATCTTCATGTCTTAAGGATACTTATACTCATATCTTCTCGGATTAACTCTTGATAGCAGAGTATCCAGAAATGAGTCACGTTTGGTGAAATATACTATACTTTCACCTGTATGTCATACCAGTGTCTCTACACTCCTTGGTTAAGAGGACAACCAACAAATATGATATACAATGTACTATAATTGATAGTATATTATGACAGTCCAAATGAAAGTAGATTAGGCTCCATGGTTGAGCATGAATCTCTTAGATGGTCAAATCAAAACTGGTTAACCATATGATGTCAAGGTAAGTTGGTAAGTTGCTCTAGGATCAACGATCGAATGATTTTTAATTGGGAGCTATTCATACTAATGTGTCTTTAATGAGTTAATGACATATCCCTTCCATCGGTCTCACTTACCTGGTCAACATGGTGACCATTTATGATTAAGATCATTTACCTGATTCGAGTTGACCCATGCATGTAAGGAAATCAGTCTGACTGATTTAGATGCCACTTAACCGGACTTAATCTTGTCTCATTCTACTAACTTTATAGATTCAGTGAGAGAACTTGATTAGTCAATTTATTTTTAGATTATTAAATCCTCTAAAATTATTAGGTCCTTAAAATGAAATAGTTATATGATAACTAGATCATAGCCTCCTATTAAGGTGAGTGATAATGAGTCTGATGTCTTGATAATCATTGGAGGCACTCCATGCCTGGTGCTTGTCAACCATCAGAGTTATCATTTATTATATGATAAGTCAGGTGGACGAGCTTCACTCAGGCTTGGTTGTCTATAGATAGATTGCACTTATTATATTATTTAATGGTTGGACCTAACCAGAACTTTCAGTGGAGGCACTCTATGCCTGCTGAAGAGGAACATGGGGCAAAACTGAACACTAAGAATTATTTAGGAAAATAATTGGTTTTGAACCTACTCTTAGATGCATATGGGTTGGCCAAGCTTTACTTGGGCCTGTATGTAGTCTATGTAGATCTTAGTGCCCACTAAAGAATTAAGAATAATTCTTCAAATTGGGGTGTAGAGGCTACCAATTTGAATAAAATAGTGGAAGAATCTTTAGACTAAAGTCCAAGTCTTTAGACTGAATCAATTTATATACTACTAAACTTTAGTTTTTCTTTATGCAAAAATAACTACTAATTTATCATTAAGGTCCCTATTGGATAGTGACAAGTTGAATGGTTTAAATTTCAATAGCTGGTTTAGAAAACTTAAGATTGTCCTTGAGCATGAGAGGATTCTATATATTCTGAATAATCCTGCACCAGAGATACCTAATGCAAGCACTCAAAGTTCTGAGAGAGACACTTATCATAAGTGGTTCAGTGGTAGAACTAGCATGTGCTGCATCATGCTAGCAGCAATGAACGATGAATTCGATCACCGGTTCGAGAATGCTCAACCGGAAGAAATCATTCAAGCGTTGAATGAATCTTTCGGCACACCCGATGACGTTAAAAGGCACAAGACTAGTTATGCTATTTTTAATGCTTGAATGAGGGATGGATCTCTTGTCACTGATCATGTATTGTACATGATCAAAAAGATAGAACTCCTAAGCAAGCTCGGCTTTCCCCTACATGAGCAGTTGAGAAACGATGCGATCTTGAATTCCTTGCCTCCATCCTTCCGATCTTTCCTTACTCATTTTCGAATGACAGAGCCTGTAGTCAACTACCATAGTTTGTTGGGGTTGTTACAGAACTTTGAGAAGGATAACCAGCTCTCTAAGGTTGCGTTTGGTAGCTGGTAATCCATCCAGATTACCGGTAATTTAAACTGGGCCCACCGGATAGCTGTGTTTGGTATACATTTTTTTGGGTAATCTATCTTGCAACGATAATCTGGATTACCTCATGAGAGGTAATCCAGATTACCTCAGGGGGAGGTGGCTATCCAGATTACCGAACTGATAAACTTTTTTTTTGACAAAATTATCCATGTCCCCTCATCTTCCTTTTAAATGAGATAAATAAGGAAAGAGAATAAAAAGAGAGACCGTGAGCAAAAGGAAAGAGGAAAGGTGGAGACGCCAACAAATCCGATCGATTTCAAAGGTAAATTATCATCCTTTTATTCAAACTTTGTAGGCATGGAACGATTGTTTGTATGTAACAATATTTTAAAATTATTCTTTCCCAAAAAGCCAAGAAAAGGCTCATGTTTATCTTATTTTAAAAGGATAAATAACAGATAATGCTCATATTTATATGATAAATAAACTTTTATATTAGTTGTTCTTTTTCTTTCTCTATCCGTTTCTTTTTTTTAAGTAGCTATTATCAGTTTCTTTTGTTTTGCTACTAACGGAAGAGGCTGCTTTTTTTTTTTTTCTTATCAGTTTTTTTGTTACGGCCGTTCTTTTTTTTTCAGTTTCTTTTTTTATAACGAAAGAGGCTGGTGCATTGTAGATAATATTAGGCTGGTGCATTGAAGATAATATTTGGATATTTAAGTATCAATATTTCTAAACAGAGAGTATGGGTGATTTTCCAAAAGATTAACTCATTCATCATCGTACATCAGTTACCATTTGTGACAGAAACATATGGCCGGTAACCTAAAAAGTTCTTAATAAAATACATTTGATTTAAATTCAAAGATTCAGTTATGCTTTTTTATAAAAAAAATCAAGAAAATTGATCAAATTTTTTAGGTCAATTAGTGCCAGTTTTTAACTTCACAAATCAATAGTTAAGCAAGTAGCTCTAGACTTCCTGACATGAGCTTTCACTTCACTAATTATGAATGGCTTTATCATGTTAAATGAGGTAGAAGATCTGTGGTTCCTAATCTACCAAACTTATCAACATTACCTTTTAGCATCTTGCTTCGATGAATTCTTGAGAACAAAATTCCTTCCATCTTTCAGCAACAGAAAAAAAAAAAAAAGATTCTTCGTAGCACAGAATTGTCTCTACATCTTTAAAAAGATTCTTCTGTAAGATATCTATACCTAATGACCAAGTTTCTTTAAAATACAGAGATTCATAGGAAAAGTAAAATTCATAGGTGAATGCTTGGGAGGCATAATTGGTTGAGTTTTTCATCCAGCACAGAGCAGAGGGTTCTACACCTTCAAAGCTAACTGGTCTTGCCATGTAATTTTTCTCTTTCCAGCACGGTTTGCTCCATTCCCAACATCTCGACAGATAAATAGCTTCAGATCATTTGCCACAGGGTCACCCTCTGTTGGATGAATGACTCTAAGTTTGATTTAATAAGGTGCAGAACTTATATAAAATATACGCTGCAATCAAGTACTTAAATTCTAATGAATAAGCTTAGCAGAATTCATATTATATGTAAAATAAATTTAATACTAACAAAGATGATCTCTGCTCTATATCAAATGGTTTGCTTAGGCAATAGATTGAGCAACTATTTTATAAACTATTATAGTATAGGACATGTTGTGGCATTTTGGGAGATTTGGGGGTATTCTCTCCTTATGTTTTGTAGATGATACCAATTTATTTCATGAGCTGATGATATCACATTTGCATGCCTTGAATTCATTATTTACCATTATGAAAATAACATGCATCATTGCATTCAATGTTGAATAATCAATTATCTTGTGATGATATTGTCATTTAGATGGATCGGCTGCCAGAAGAGTTGCTTCCAAAATTAGCATCTATCATTACAATGTACATCAATCTTCATAGGGCCATTATTGCGTTAACTGGAATATTGCATACATACTGTGTCACTTTATTGATTAGGAGAAGTAACAAGAGAAAAAGGATTGATCTTGGTGAGTATGATAGACACAAGATTAGAGAAATTAGTTACATAGGATTGTATTTGATTCGGAGCTAGCATGTATAGAAAATACGCGCATGGATAGAAGAAGTTTTCATGCATTATGTGATATGTTACAAACTACTTGAAGATTATCGAGTACCAAAAACATGTGTGTTGAAGAGATGGTTGCTATATTTTTACATATATGTGCTCACCATGCTAAAAATAGAGTCATTAAAAGATAATTTGCAAGGAGTGGAGAGACAATTAGTAGGCAGTTTACAACTGTGTTGAAGTCCATTCTTCTTTGTCATGAATATTGCTCAAGAAACCAGAGCCTGTTCCTGATAACTCAACTGACTACAGATGGAAATGGTTCAAGGTATGTTTTCTAATCAGATGGATAATATTATGTTAATTTTAAATTATTTAAGAAGCACTTTATATTAACATAATAATAATATTTTTTATTATAGAATTGTCTAGGTGCGTTAGATGGAACATACATTAGATGCACAGTCATTGACATTGACAAGCCTAAGTATAGAACAAGGAAAGGTGAAATAGCTATGAATGTTCTAGGAGTTTGTAGTCAAGATATGCAATTTATCTATATTTTACCTGGATGGGAGGGATTAGCTGCAGATGGTAGAGTACTAAGAGATGCATTATCAAGACCAAGAGGTTTGAAAGTAACCCAAGGTAATAGTTCTAGTTATTTAAAACTTGTTTTCATTATATATTAAACTTATTTTCTAACAAGATTTTTACTTGTGTTAGGTTTTTATTACTTATGTGATGCTAGATATACAAATGGAGAAGGGTTTTTAACTCCATATAGGGGTCAACGATATCATTTGAATGATTGGAGACTAAATCTTCAACCGACAACACCACAAGAATACTTTAACTATAGGCACTCATCTGCTAGAAATGTCATCGAGAGATGCTTTGGTTTTCTTAAAATGAGATGGGCGATTCTTAGAGAGAAGTCATTTTATCCAGTAAAAACACAAGCAAGAATCATTAATGCTTGTGCTCTTCTTCATAATCATATTAGAAGAGAGATGTCAATTGACCCAATTGAAGATGAGATACATGTTGTCCACCCGACAGAAGAAAATAGCAATGAAGGAGAAATGATTAATCATGTTATGAGTACAAATGCTTGGACTCAATTTAGGGATGACTTGGCACAAGAAATGTGGGACCAATCCAGAGATTGAAGAAATTCTCAATGCTATTGCAAATTTTGCTATGTATTATTATTTTGTGTATTTGAGTCTTTCTTCATTATGAACCTTGTTGCAAATTTAATATGAACCTTGTCACCATTGTTTGAAATATGGATGCTTATTACTATTATTTTTGGATTGTTTGTTTTTATTCAACTTATTATTGTTGTTATTTAAATTTTCAATATAAACATCTATTATCTTTTGAATTAAATAATTATCTTTTAGATATGGATGTGGTTGAAGGATCTAAGGTAGGGCGCCAATCCTTTGGGAAAGGGAAGAAGAAAAAGAATAAGAAAAAGGTGCAACATGCTAAGACATCTATAAGGGGTCAGATGCAGAAGAAGAAAGTTGATAAAAGTCAAGCTGAATGCTTTCATTGCAAGATGCAAGGGCACTGGAAGAGGAACTGTTCTCTTTACATTGCCACACTTGATCCAAACAGGCCAAAGAAGAAAAAGGGGCAAGATGTTGCTCAATAAGGTATTTATATGATAACACCTTATAATTTTTTTGTATATGATAATCAGACCTGGGTATTGGATACCAGGAGTCCTTTTAACATTGCAATTCATTGCAGGGACTACAGGTCGCTAGAAGATTTGAGGACAATGAAAGATTCCTTAATGTCGGCGATGGAAGATTAGTTCCAGTTCTAGCATTAGGAGATCTTGAAATAATTTTTCATAGAAATGTCATCTACTAAATGATTGTCATTTTTGCCCAACATTCTTGTTGAACATAATTTCTATAGGCCTTCTAGCCAAAAGTCATTATGAAATTTCAATAAAGGATGTTACTTTGAATATCACTATGAATGAAGTCACTGTAATGACTGGGCATTTATCTAATGGCATTTATATATTATTACAGCCTATGAATGTAGTGTACAAATCAAGTAAGCACCGTAAATAACTGATGTCACATATATTTATCTTTGGCACCATCGGTTGGACTAGATTGGGAGTCGCTAATTAGCAATGCCATTAGCGACGCTTTATCTGGCGTAGCTAAAAATACAAAAAATTAAAAAATTATATATTATCATATAAGCATTCTTATAGCGATGCAAGAAATGACGTTGCTAATTAGCGACGCCTTCTGCGACGCGAGGTGTTCTGCGACGCGAGGTGCGTCGCTAATTAACAACGCCAGCTAGGGTGTCACTAATTAGCGATGCCCTGGCTGGCGTAGCTAAAAACAAAAAAAAACAAAAAATTCTATATAATCATATAAGCATTCTTATAGCGATGCAAGAAAGGACATCGCTAAATAGCGATGCCCAGGTAGGCATAGCTAATTAGTGACGCCTTCTATTGGTGTCGCTAATTAGCGACGCCATTAGCGACGTCCTAGTTATCGTAGCTAAAAATAATTTTTTTTAAAAAATTATATATAATAACATAAGCATTTTTATATAGTTATAATATTATAATTAATATTATTATTTAAGCAGGTTAATTAAAATAAATAAAATAAAATTTTTAAATTTTTTTTAAAAAATTAAGATTAGCGACGCCAGCCTAGCGTAGTTAATTAGCGATGCCAGCCTAGAGTAGCTAATTAGTGATGCCAGCATGGGGCATAGCAAATTAGCGGTGCCAGCTTGGCGTAGCTAATTAGCGATGCCAGTCTGGCGTAGCTAATTGATGCCATTAGCTACGCTATTTGGTGTAGCTAACTAGTAACGCCATTAACTACGTCAGGTTGCCATCGCTAATTAGTGACGCGCCATTATTTGCTTCTTTATTTATATAGACCTTTCGTCGAGTGTTTCCGCGCATAATTGATGGCTCACAAGCAAAGCGACATCCGTCAATCACATCATCCTTCCCTTCGATTCTCACATCTTCCGCGTCACTCATTTTGGCGCGGGAAATAAAAGAGCTCCGCATCCGACCTTCTCTTCTCGGCATCCGACCTAACCTTCCCTTCTCCATGTCCGCATCCACGTCTGGCCTTCTTCCCTTCTCCTTCTCCGCGTCCGACAGACGTCGGAAAGAATGAAACTGCCTCCGTTTGTCCTCCTCCTCTCCTTCTCCTTCTCTCTTTCCCTCATGGAGCAGGTTCCGATCCAGAGCGAACACGTCATTGACAAACTGCCCCCATCCGTCTTGAAACCGCAACTTCCACTGCAAGAACTCCAGGAGGGGAAGACAACAGTCATTGACAACCTGATTTCACCGTGACTTCCACCGCAAGCACTCCAGGAGGGGAAGACAACGATCACTATTCCACCGTGACTTGCACCGCAAGAACTCCAGGAGGGTAAGACAGCGGTCACTTACAACCTGATTCCACCGCAACTTCCACCACAAGAACTCCAAGAGGGGAAGACAGCGGTCATTGACAACCTGATCCCACCGCAACTTCCACCGAAAGCACTCCAGGAGGGGAAGACAACTATCACTATTCCACCGTGACTTCCACCGCAAGGACTCCAGGATGGAAAGGCAACGATCACTATTCCACCAGGACTTCCACTGCAAGCACTCCAGAAGGCGAAGACAATGGTCACTGACAACTTGATTCTCTCGCCAAGTCTACCGCGAGCACTGTAGGAGCGGAAGACAGCGGCCACTGACAACCTAATGTCACTGGGAATGCTGAATGAGTGAAAGACAGCGGGTAAGTTTTTCCAAATCAAACTAAATTAAATAAAAAAATTAGTTTAATTTACCAATATACTTATATGTATTTTAAATGATAATAAAATTGATTCTAGGATAAATTTTATTGATTAAATAATAATTCATTTATTTATAATAAAAACGATCGTAACTCTTACATAAATATAATATAAATAAAAGCCTATATAATATATACATAGAGTTTTGCTTGATTTATAATAGTTTTCTAAAAATTAAATCAATTTTTTGTTTAAAAAATTTTTAAATCAAAATCAAATTAAGGGAAAAATTATTGCAATTCAAATTAAATCGAAAATAGCATATTAGCGATGACAAAAATAGTGTCACTAAATAGCGATGCAATAGCGACGAAAAAAAATTAGCGACAACTTAACGATGAATTAGCGATGAACGAAATTAATGATGCAAATGTCGTTGCTAATGAGTCGATAATTAGCGACGCCATGACTGGCGTAACTAATTAGCGACACCTTCTACGATGCAAATAGCATCGCTAATTAGCGACGCTAGCCAGGGCGTCGCTAATTAGCGACACTAGCCAAGGCGTATCTAATTAGCGATGCCATTAGCGACGCTCTATCTGGCGTGGCTAAAAATACAAAAAAATTTAAAAAATTATATATTATCATATAAGCATTCTTATAGCGATGCAAGAAAGGATGTCGCTAATTAGCGACGCCTTCTGCCATGCGAGGTGTTCTGCGACGCGAGGTGCGTCACTAATTAGCGACGCCAGCCAGGGCATCGCCTTGGCTAGCATAGCTAAAAACAATATATATAAAATCATATAAGCATTCTGATAGCGATGTAAGAAAGGACGACACTAATTAGCGATGCCCAGGCAGGCGTAGCTAATTAGCGATGCCTTCTGTTGGCATCGCTAATTAGCGATGCCCTAGTTATCGTAGATAAAAATAATTTTTTTATATAATTATAATATAATAATTAATATTATTATTTAAGCATGTTAATTAAAATAAATAAAATAAAATTTTTAAATTTTTTAAAAAGTTAAGAATAGCGACGCCAGCCTAGCGTAGCTAATTAGCGACGCCAGCCTAGAGTAGCTAATTAGCGATGCCAGAATGGGGCGTAGCTAATTAGCGACACCATTAGTGATGCCAGTTTGGCGTAGCTAATTTGCGACACCATTAGCTACGCCATTTGGTGTAGCTAATTAGTGACGCAGTTAACTACGTCATGCTGGCATCGCTAATTAGTAATGTGCCATTATTTGCTTATTTATTTATATAAACCTTCCATCGAGTGTTTTCGCGCATAATTGATGGCTCAAAAGTAGAGCAACATCCGTCAACCACATCGTCCTTCCCTTTGATTCTCACATCCGTCGCGTCAATCGTTTTGGCGCGGGAAATAAAAGAGTTCCACGTCCGACCTTCCCTTCTCGGCGTCCGACCTACCCTTCTCGGCGTCCGACCTAACCTTCCCTTCTCCGCGTCCACGTCCGACCTTCTTCCCTTCTCCTTCTCTGCATCTGACCATCCATTCTCCGCGTCCGATGGCCGTCAGAAAGAATAAAACTGCCTCCGTTTGTCCTCTTCCTCCTCTCCGTCTCCTTCTCTCTTTCCCTCGTGGAGCGGGTTCTGATCCAGAGTGAACACGTCATTGACGAACTACCCCCGTTCGTCTTGAAACTGCAACTTCTACTGCAAAAACTCCAGGAGGTGAAGACAACGATCACTGACAACTTGATTTCACCACGACTTCTACCGCAAGCACTCCAGGAGGGGAAGACAATGGTTACTATTCCACTACGACCTCCACCGCAAGAACTCCAAGAGGGAAAGACAGCAGTCACTGACAACTTGATTCCACCGCGACTTCCATCGCAAGAACTCCAAGAGGGGAAGATGATGGTCACTGATAACCTGATCCCACAGCGACTTCCACCACAAGCACTCCAGGAGGGGAAGACAACTGTCACTATTCCACCACAACTTCCAACGCAAGCACTCCAAGAAGGAAAGGCAACGGTCACTATTCCACCACGACTTCCACTGCAAGCACTCCAGAGGGGAAGCCAACGGTCACCGACAACCTGATTCCCCCACCTACTCCACCACGAGCACTGCAGGAGTGGAAGACAGTGGCCACTGACAACCTAATTTCACCGGGAACGCTGCATGAGCGAAAGACAGTGGATAAGTTTTTTCAAATCAGACTAACTTAAATAAAAAAATTAGTTTAATTTACAAATTTACTTATATGTATTTTAAATGATAATAAAATTGATTCTATGACAAATTTTATTGATTAAATAATAATTTATTTATTTATAATAAAAACGATCATAACTCTGACATAAATATAACATAAATAAAAGCCTATATAACATATACATAGAGTTTTACTTGATTTATAATAATTTTCTAAAAATTAAATCAATTTTTTGTTTAAAAAAATTTTAAATAAAAATCAAATTAAGGGACAAAATTAATGCAATTCAAATCAAATCGAAACAACATATTAGCGATTAGCGACGACAAAAGTAGTGTCACTAAATAGTGATGCAATAGCGACGCAACAGCGACAAAAAAAAATAGCGACAACTTAACGAAGAATTAGCAATGAATGAAATTAGCGACACAAATGTCATTGCTAACGAGTCACTAATTAGCGACACAAAAATGGGTGTCACTAATTAGTGACGCCAAGACTGGCGTAGCTAATTAGCGACGCCTTCTGCGACGCGAATAGTGTCGCTTATTAGCGATGCCATTAGCGACGCTTTATCTAGCATAGCTAAAAATACAAAAAAAATTTAAAATTTATTATTATATAGCATTCTTATAGCGATGCAAGATAGGACGTCGCTAATTAGCGACGCAAGATAGGACATCGCTAATTAGCGATGCCATTAGCGACACCCTAGTTATCGTAGCTAAAAATAAAAAAAAAAGTTATATATAATAATATAAGCATTTTTATATAGTTATAAAATTATAATTAATATTATTATTTAAGCAGGTTAATTAAAATAATAAAATAAAATTTTAAATTTTTTTTAAAAAAATTGAAATTAGCGATGCCAGCCTAGCGTAGCTAATTAGTGACGCCAGCCTAGAGTAGCTAATTAGCATGCCAGAATGGGGCATAGCTAATTAGCGGCGCCATTAGCGATGCCAACTTGGCGTAGCTAATTAGACGCCGCTACGCCAGTACCTAATTAGTGATGCCATTTACGCCATTTGGTAGCTAATTAGTGACGTCATTAACTAGGTCCGACTGGCATCGCTAATTATTGACGCGCCATTATTTGCTTCTTTATTTATATAGACCTTCCGGTGCATAATTGATGGCTCACAAGTAGAGCGACGTCCGTCAATCACATCGTCCTTCCCTTCGATTCTCATATCCGCCGCGTCACTCGTTTTGGCGTGAAATAAAAAAAGCAGACCTTCCCTCTCGGCGTCCGACCTAACCTTCCCTTCTCCGCGTCCACGTCCGACCTTCTTCCCTTCTCCTTCTCCGCATCCGACCTTCCATTCTACGCATTCGACGATCATCGGAAAGAATGAAACTGCCTCCGTTGTCCTCCTCTCCGTCTCCTTCTCACTTTTCCTCATGAAGCGGGTTCTTATCTAGAACGAACACGTCGTTGACGGTCTTGAAACACGACTTCCATCGAAAGAACTCCAGGAGGGGAAGACAGCGGTACTGACAACTTGATTTCACCGTGACTTCCACCGCAAGCACTCCGAAGACAATGGTTACTATTCCACCGTGACTTCCATGCAAGAACTCCAGGAGGGAAGAAACAGTCATTGACTGATTCCACCGCAAGAACTCTAAGAGGGGAAGACAGCGGTCACTGACAACCTGATCCCACGCGACTTCCACCGCAAGCACTGTCACTATTCCACCGCGACTTCCACCGCAAGCACTCCAGGAGGGAAGGCAACTATCACTATTCCATGCGACTTCCCCTGCAAGCACTCCAAGAGAGGATAACAACGGTCACTGACAACCTGATTCCTCTGCCTACTCCACCGCGAGCACTGTAGGAGCGGAAGACAACGACCACTGACAACCTAATTTCACCGAGAACGCTGCATGAGCAGAAGACAGCGGGTAAGTTTTTCCAAATCAAACTAAATTAAATAAAAAATTAGTTTAATTTACCAATTTACTTATATGTATTTTAAATGATAATAAAATTGATTATATGATAAATTTTATTGATTAATTAATAATTCATTTATTTATAATAAAAATGATCGTAACTCTTACATAAATATAATATAAATAAAAGCTTATATAATATATACATAGAGTTTTACTTGATTTATAATTGTTTTCTAAAAATTAAATCAAATTTTTGTTTAAAAAATTTTAAATCAAAATCAAATTAAGGGACTAAATTAATGGAGTTCAAATCAAATCGAAAATGGCATATTAGTGATGACAAAAATAGTGTCACTAAATAGCGATGCAATAGTGACGCAACAGCGACGAAAAAAATTAGCGACAACTTAACAATGAATTAGCGATGAACGAAATTAGCGACGCAAATGTCGTTGCTAATGAGTCACTAATTAGCGACACAAAAATGGGTGTCATTAATTAGCGATGCCAAGACTGGTGTAGCTAATTGGCGATGCCTTCTGCGACGCAAATAGCATGCTAACTAGCGACTCTAGCCAGGGCATCGCTAATTAGCGACACTAGCTAGGGCATCCTTAAAAAGCGATGCCATTAGCGACGCTCTATCTGGCATAGCTAAAAATATAAAAAAATTAAAAAAAATTATATATTATCATATAAGCATTCTTATATCGATGCAAGAAAGGACGTCGCTAATTAACGATGCCTTCTGCGACGCGAGGTGCGTCGCTTATTAGCGATGCCAGCTAGGGCATCTCTAATTAGCAATGCCCTAGAGGCGTAGCTAAAAATAAAAAAATTATATATAATCATATAAGCATTCTTATAACGATGCCATTAGCGACGCACTAGTTATCATAGCTAAAAATAAAAAAATTTAAAAAATTATATATAATAATATAAGCATTTTATATAATTATAATATTATAATTAATATTATTATTTAAAGGTTAATTAAAATAAATAAAATAATTTTTTTTTAAAAAAAAATTGAGGTTAGTGATGCCAGCCTAGCGTAGCTAATTAGCGATGCCATTAACTACGTCAGGCTAGCGTTGCTAATTAGTGACGCACCATTATTTGCTTCTTTATTTATATAGACCTTCAGTCGAGTGTTTCGGCGCATAATTGATGGCTCACAAGCAGAGCAACGTCCGTCAATCACATCATCCTTCCTTCGATTCTCACTTCCGCCGCGTCGCTCGTTTTGATGTGGAAAATAAAAGAGCTCCGCATCCCACCTTCCCTTCTTGGCATCCGACCTAACCTTCCCTTCTCTGCGTCCACGTCCAAACTTCTTTCCTTCTCCTTCTCTTCTCTGCGTCCGAACTTCCATTCTCCGTGTCCGACGACCGTCGAAAAGAATGAAACTGCCTCCGTTTGTCCTCCTCCTCTTTGTCTCCTTCTCTTTTTCCCTCGTGGAGTGGGTTTTGATCCAGAGTGAACACGTCATTGACGAACTGCCCCCATCCATCTTGAAACCGTGACTTCCACCACAAGAACTCTAAGAGGGGAAGACAGCGGTCACTGACAACCTGATCCAATCACGACTTCCACCGCAAGCACTCCAGGATGGAAAGACAACAGTCACTATTCCACCATGACTTCCACCGCAAGCACTCCAGGAGGGGAAGGCAACAATCACTATTCCATTGCGACTTCCCTTGCAAGCACTTCAAGAGGAGATGACAACGGTCACTGACAACCTGATTCCTTCGCCTACTCCACTGCGAGCACTGTAGGAGCGGAAGACAGCAACCACTGACAACCTAATTTCATCGGGAACGCTGCATGAGCGGAAGACAGCGGGTAAGTTTTTCCAAATGAAACTAAATTAAATAAAAAAATTAGTTTAATTTACCAATTTACTTATATGAATTTTAAATGATAATAAAATTGATTGTATGATAAATTTTATTGATTAAATAATAATTCATTTATTTATAATAAAAACGATAGTAACTCTTACATAAATATAATATAAATAAAAGCTTATATAATATATACATAGAGTTTTACTTGATTTATAATAGTTTTCTAAAAACTAAATCAAATTTTTGTTTAAAAAATTTTTAAATCAAAATCAAATTAAGGGACAAAATTAATGGAATTCAAATCAAATTGAAAACAACATATTAGCGATGACAAAAATAGTGTCACTAAATAGTGATGCAACAGCGACGAAAAAAAATTAGCGACAACTTAACGATGAATTAGTGATTAACGAAATTAGCGATGCAAATGTCGTTGCTAACGAGTCGCTAATTAGCAACACAAAAATGGGTGTCACTAATTAGCGACGCCAGACTGGCGTAGCTAATTGGTGACGCTTTCTGCGATGCAAATAGCATCGCTAACTAGCGACGCTAGCCAGGGCATTGCTAATTAGCGACGCTAGCCAGGGCATCGTTAATAAGCGACGCCATTAGCGACGCTCTATCTGGCGTAGATAAAAATATAAAAAAATTAAATATATATGTATATTATCATATAAGCATTCTTATAGGGATGCAAGAAAGGACGTCGCTAATTAACGATGCCTTCTGCGACGCAAGGTGCGTCGCTAATTAGCGATGCCAACTAGGGCATCTTTAATTAGCGATGCCCTAGAGGTGTAGCTAAAAAAATAATAATATATATAATCATATAAGCAATCTTATAGCGACGCAAAAAAGGACGTCGACGTCGCTAATTAGCGACGCCTTCTATTGGCGTTGCTAATTAGCAACGCCATTAGCGATGCACTAGTTACGTAGCTAAAAATAAAAAAAATTAAAAAAAATTATATATAATAATATAAGTACTTTTATATAATTATAATATTATAATTAATATTATTATTTAAGAATGTTAATTAAAATAAATAAAATAAAATATTTAATTTTTAAAAAAAATTGAGATTAGCGACGCCAGTCTAGCGTAGCTAATTAGCGATGCTAGTCTAGATTAGCTAATTTACGATGCCAGCATGGGGTGTAGCTAATTAGTGGCACCATTAGCGACGTCAGCTTGGCATAGCTAATTAGGGATGCCATTTGGCGTAGCTAATTAGTGATGCCATTAACTACGTAAGGCTGGCGTCGCTAATTAGTGACGCACCATTATTGATGGCTCACAAGCATAGCCACGTCTATCAATCACATCGTCCTTCCCTTCGATTCTCACATCCGCCGCGTCAAAATAAAAGAGCTCTGCATCCCACCTTCCCTTCTCGGCATCCGACCTAACCTTCCCTTCTCCGCATTCGTGCCCGACCTTCTTTCCTTCTCCTTCTCTTCTCCACATCCGACCTTCCATTCCCTGTGTCTGACGGCCGTCGAAAAAATGAAACTACCTCCGTTTGTCCTCCTTCTCTTTGTCTCCTTCTCTCTTTCCCTCGTGGAGCGGGTTTTGATCTAGAGCGAACACATCGTTGATGAACTGCCCCCATCCATCTTGAAACCGCGACTTCCACCGCAAGAACTCTAAGAGGGGAAGATAGCGGTCACTGACAACCTGATCCCACTTCGACTTCCATCGCAAGCACTCTAGGAGGGAAAGACAACTATCACTATTCCACCGCGACTTCCACCGCAAGCACTCCAGGAAGGGAAGGCAACAGTCACTATTCCATCGCGACTTCCCCTGCAAGCACTCCACGAGGGGATGACAATGGTCACTGACAACCTGATTCCTTCGCCTATTCCACTTTAAGCATTGTAGGAGTGGAAGACAGTAGTCACTGACAACCTAATTTTACCGGGAATGCTGCATGAGCAGAAGACAGTGGGTAAGTTTTTCCAAATGAAACTAAATTAAATAAAAAAATTATTTTAATTTACCAATTTACTTATATGAATTTTAAATGATAATAAAATTGATTGTATGATAAATTTTATTGATTAAATAATAATTCATTTATTTATAATAAAAACGATAGTAACTCTTACATAAATATAATATAAATAAAAGCTTATATAATATATACATAGAGTTTTACTTGATTTATAATAGTTTTCTAAAAACTAAATCAAATTTTTGTTTAAAAAATTTTTAAATCAAAATCAAATTAAGGGACAAAATTAATGGAATTCAAATCAAATTGAAAACAACATATTAGCGATGACAAAAATAGTGTCACTAAATAGTGATGCAACAGCGACGAAAAAAAATTAGCGACAACTTAACGATGAATTAGTGATTAACGAAATTAGCGATGCAAATGTCGTTGCTAACGAGTCGCTAATTAGCAACACAAAAATGGGTGTCACTAATTAGCGACGCCAAGACTGGCGTAGCTAATTGGTGACGCTTTCTGCGATGCAAATAGCATCGCTAACTAGCGACGCTAGCCAGGGCATTGCTAATTAGCGACGCTAGCCAGGGCATCGTTAATAAGCGACGCCATTAGCGACGCTCTATCTGGCATAGATAAAAATATAAAAAAATTAATATATATGTATATTATCATATAAGCATTCTTATAGGGATGCAAGAAAGGACGTCGCTAATTAACGATGCCTTCTGCGACGCAAGGTGCGTCGCTAATTAGCGATGCCAACTAGGGCATCTTTAATTAGCGATGCCCTGGAGGTGTAGCTAAAAAAAATAATAATTATATATAATCATATAAGCAATCTTATAGCGACGCAAAAAAGGACGTCGACGTCGCTAATTAGCGACGCCTTCTATTGGCGTTGCTAATTAGCAACGCCATTAGCGATGCACTAGTTACGTAGCTAAAAATAAAAAAAATTAAAAAAATTATATATAATAATAAGTACTTTTATATAATTATAATATTATAATTAATATTATTATTTAAGAATGTTAATTAAAATAAATAAAATAAAATATTTAATTTTTTAAAAAAAATTGAGATTAGCGACGCCAGTCTAGCGTAGCTAATTAGCGACGCTAGTCTAGATTAGCTAATTTACGATGCCAGCATGGGGTGTAGCTAATTAGTGGCACCATTAGCGACGTCAGCTTGGCATAGCTAATTAGGGATGCCATTTGGCGTAGCTAATAGTGACGCCATTAACTACGTAAGGCTGGCGTCGCTAATTAGTGACGCACCATTATTGATGGCTCACAAGCATAGCCACGTCTATCAATCACATCGTCCTTCCCTTCGATTCTCACATCCGCCGCGTCGAAAATAAAAGAGCTCTGCATCCCACCTTCCCTTCTCGGCATCCGACCTAACCTTCCCTTCTCCGCATTCGTGCCCGACCTTCTTTCCTTCTCCTTCTCTTCTCCACATCCGACCTTCCATTCTCTGTGTCTGACGGCCGTCGAAAAAAATGAAACTACCTCCGTTTGTCCTCCTTCTCTTTGTCTCCTTCTCTCTTTCCCTCGTGGAGCAGGTTTTGATAGAGCGAACACATCGTTGATGAACTGCCCCCATCCATCTTGAAACCGCGACTTCCACCGCAAGAACTCTAAGAGGGGAAGATAGCGGTCACTGACAACCTGATCCCACTTCGACTTCCATCGCAAGCACTCTAGGAGGGAAAGACAACTATCACTATTCCACCGCGACTTCCACCGCAAGCACTCCAGGAAGGGAAGGCAACAGTCACTATTCCATCGCGACTTCCCCTGCAAGCACTCCACGAGGGGACGACAATGGTCACTGACAACCTGATTCCTCCGCCTATTCCACTTTAAGCATTGTAGGAGTGGAAGACAGTAGTCACTGACAACCTAATTTTACCGGGAATGCTGCATGAGCAGAAGACAGTGGGTAAGTTTTTCCAAATCAAACTAAATTAAATAAAAATTAGTTTAATTTACCAATTTACTTATATGTATTTTAAATGATAATAAAATTGATTGTATGACAAATTTTATTGATTAAATAATAATTCATTTATTTATAATAAAAATGATAGTGACTCTTACATAAATATAATATAAATAAAAGCTTATATAATATATACATAGAGTTTTACTTGATTTATAATAGTTTCTAAAAATTAAATCAAATTTTTGTTTAAAAAAATTTTAAATCAAAATCAAATTAAGGGACAAAATTAATGAAATTCAAATCAAATCGAAAACAACATATTAGCGATGACAAAAATAGTGTCACTAAATAGCTATGCAATAGCGATGCAAAAGCGACAAAAAAAAAATTGGCGACAACTTAACGATGAATTAGCGATTAACAAAATTAGCGACGCAAATATCATTGCTAACGAGTCGCTAATTAGCAACACAAAAATGGGTGTCGCTAATTAGCGATGCCAAGACTGGCGTAGCTAATTGGTGATGCTTTCTGCGACGCAAATAGCATCGCTAACTAGCGACGCTAGCCAGGGCATCGCTAATTAGCGACGCTATCCAGGGCATCACTAATAAGCGAGGCCATTAGCGACGCTCTATCTGGCTTTGCTAAAAAATAAAAAAAATTAAAAAATTATATATTATCATATAAGCATTATTATAGCAATGCAAGAAAGGACGTAGCTAATTAATGACGCCTTTTGCAATGCGAGGTGCGTCGCTAATTAGCGATGCCAACTAGGGCATCTTTAATTAGCGACGCCATGGAGTAATAGCTAAAAATAAATAAAAAAAAAATTATATATAATCATATAAGCATTCTTATAGTGACACAAAAAAGGACATCGACGTCGCTAATTAGCGACACCTTCTATTGGCGTCGCTAATTAGCGACGTCATTAGCGATGCACTAGTTATCGTAGCTAAAAATAAAAAAAAAAAAAAAATTATATATAATAATATAAGTACTTTTATATAATTATAATATTATAATTAATATTATTATTTAAGCAGGCTAATTAAAATAAATAAAATAAAAATTTTAAATTTTTTAAAAAAATTGAGGTTAGCGATGCCAGCCTCATGTAGCTATAATTAGCGACACCACAAGTTAGTGACACCAACTTGGCGTAGCTAATTAGGGACGCCATTTGGCGTAGCTAATTAGTGACATCATTAACTACGTCAGACTGGTGTTGCTAATTAGTGACGTGCCATTATTTGCTTCTTTATTTATATAGAACTTCTGTTGAGTATTTCGGCGCATAATTGATGGCTCACAAATCGTCCTTCCCTTCCGCTGCGTTGCTCATTTTGACGCGGAAAATAAAAGAGCTCTGCATCCCACCTTCCCTTCTTGGCATCTGACCTAACCTTCCCTTCTCCGCGTCTGACCTTCTTTCCTTCTCTTTCTCTTCTCCGCGTCCGACCTTCCATTCTCTGCGTCCGACGGCCGTCGAAAAGAATGAAACTACCTTCGTTTGTCCTCCTCCTCCTCTTTGCCTCCTTCTCTCTTTCCCTCGTGGAGCGGGTTTTGATCCAGAGCAAGCACGTCGTTGACGAACTGCCCCATCCATCTTGAAACCGCAACTTCCACCACAAGAACTCTAAGAGGGGAAGACAACAGTCACTGACAACCTGATCCAACCGCGACTTCCACCGCAAGCACTCCAGGAGGCGAAGGCAACGGTCACTATTCCATCGCGACTTCCCCTGCAAGCACTTCAAGAGGGGATGACAACGGTCAGTGACAACCTGATTCCTCCACCTACTCCACCGCGAGCACTGTAGGAGCAGAAGACAGCGGCCATTGACAACCTAATTTCACCGAGAACGCTGAATGAGTGGAAGATAGCGGGTATGTTTTCCAAATCAAACTAAATTAAATAAAAAAATTAGTTTAAGTTACCAATTTACTTATTGTATTTTAACTGATAATTAAATTGATTGTATGACAAATTTTATTGATTAAATAATAATTCATTGATTTATAATAAAAACGATAGTAACTCTTACATAAATATAATATAAATAAAAGCTTATATAATATATACATAGAGTTTTACTTGATTTATAATAGTTTTCTAAAAATTAAATCAAATTTTTGTTTAAAAAATTTTTAAATCAAAATCAAATTAAGGGACAAAATTAATAGAATTCAAATCAAATCGAAATAGCATATTAGCGATGACAAAAATAGTGTCACTAAATAGTGATGCAATAGCGACGCAATAGCGACGAAAAAAATTAGCAACAACTTAACGATGAATTAGCGATGAACAAAATTAGCGACGCAAATGTCGTTGCTAACAAGTCACTAATTAGCGACACAAAAATGGGTGTCGCTAATTAACGACGCTAAGACTAGCGTAGCTAAATGGCGATGCTTTCTGCGATGCAAATAGCATCGCTAACTAGCGATGCTAGCCAGGGCATTGTTAATTAGCGACGCTAGCCAGGGCATCACTAATAAGCGATGCCATTAGCGATGCTCTATCTGGCGTAGCTAAAAATATAAAAAAATTAAAAAATTATATATTATCAGATAAGCATTCTTATAGCCACGCAAGAAAGGAAGTCACTAATTAACGACGCCTTCTACGACGCGAGGTGCATCACTAATTAGCGATGCCAACTAGGGCGTCTCTAATTAGCGATGCCTTGGAGGCATAGCTAAAAATAATATATATATATATATATATATATATATATATATAAGCACTTTTATATAATTATAATAATATAACTATTATTATTATTTAAGCAGGTTAATTAAAATAAATAAAATAAAATATTTAATTTTTTTAAAAAAATTGAGGTTAGCGACGCCAGCCTCGATTAGCGACACCACCTAGAGTAGCTAATTTGCTATGCCAACATGGGGCATAGCTAATTAGCGGCGCCATTAGCGATTCCAGGTTGGCGTAGCTAATTAGAGACACCATTTGGCATAGCTAATTAGTGACGCCATTAACTACGTCAAGCGTGCTAATTAATGATGCGCCATTATTTGCTTCTTTATTTATATAGATCTTCTGTCGAGTATTTCGGCGCATACGCATAATTGGCTCACAAGAAGAGCGACATCCGTTAATCAAATCGTCCTTCCCTTCGATTCTCACATCCGCCGCGTCACTCGTTTTGATGCGGAAAATAAAAGAGCTCCGCGTCCCACCTTCCCTTCTCGGCGTCCGACCTAACCTTCCCTCCTCCGCGTTCGACCTTCTTCCCTTCTCCTTCTCTTCTCCATGTCCGACCTTCCATTCTCCGTGTTCGATGGCCATCGGAAAGAATGAAACTGCCTCCGTTTGTCCTCCTCCTCTTTGTCTCCTTCTCTCTTTCCCTCGTGGAGCAGGTTTTGATCCAGAGCGAACACATCATTGACGAACTGCCCCCATCCATCTTGAAACCGCGACTTCCACCGCAAGAACTCTAAAAGGGGAAGACAGCGGTCACTGACAACCTGATCCCACCGCGACTTCCACCGCAAGCACTCCAGGAGGGAAAGACAACGGTCACTATTCCACCGCGACTTCCACCGCAAGCACTCTAGGAGGGGAAGGCAACGGTCACTATTCCATCGCGACTTCCCCTGCAAGCACTCCAAGAGAGGATGACAACGGTCACTGACAACCTGATTCCCTCGCCTAATCCACCGGAGTACTGTAGGAGCGGAAGACAGTGGCCACTGACAACCTAATTTCATCGGGAACGCTGCATGAGCGGAAGACAGTGGGTAAGTTTGTCCAAATCAAACTAAATTAAAAAAAAAATAGTTTAATTTACCAATTTACTTATATGTATTTTAAATGATAATAAAATTGATGTATGACAAATTTTATTGATTAAATAATAATTCATTTATTTATAATAAAAACGATCGTAACTCTTACATAAATATAATATAAATAAAAGCCTATAAAAATATACATAGAGTTTTACTTGATTTATAATATTTTTCTAAAAATTAAATCAATTTTTCATTTAAAAAATTTTTAAATCAAAATCAAATTAAGTGACAAAATTAATGCAATTCAAATCAAATCAAAACCAGCATATTAGCGATGCTAATTAGCGACGACAAAAATAGTGTCACTAAATAGTTATGCAATAGCGATGCAACAGTGACAAAAAAAATAGCAACAACTTAATGACAAATTAGCGATGAACGAAATTAGCGACGCAAATGTCGTTGCTAACGAGTTGCTAAATAGAAACACAAAAATGGGTGTCGCTAATTAGCGATGCCAAGACTGGCGTAGCTAATTGGCGACACCTTCTGCGACGCAAATAGCATCGCTAGCCAGCGCATCGCTAATTAGCTATACTAGCCAGGGTACTACTAATAAGCGATGCTCTATCTTGGCATAGCTAAAAATACAAAAAGAAATTTAAAAAATTATATATTACCATAAGCATTCTTATGGAGACGCAAGAAAGGACGTCGCTAATTAGCGACACCTTCTGCGATGCGAGGTGCGTCGCCAATTAGGGATGCCAGCTAGGTGTCTCTAATAAGCGACACCCTGGAGGCATAGCTAAAAACAATATATATATATATATATATATATATATATATAAAAAATCATATAAGCATTCTTATAGCAATGCAAGAAAGGACGTCGCTAATTAGTGCTGCCCAGGCAGGCGTAGCTAATTAGCGACGCCATTAGCGACGCACTAGTTATCGTAGCTAAAAATAAAAAAAATTAAAAAAATTAAATATAATAATATAAGAAACTTTTATATAATTATAAGATTATAATTAAAATTATTATTTAAGTAGGCTAATTAAAATAAATAAAATAAAATTTTAAATTTTTTTTTTTTAAAATTGAGATTAGCGACGCAAGCCTAGAGTAGCTAATTAGCGACGCCAGCCTAGAGTAGCTAATTAGCGATGCCAGCATGAGGCATAGCTAATTAGCGGCGCTGTTAGCAATGCCAGCTTGGCGTAGCTAATTAGCGATGCCAGTCTAGCGTAGCTAATTAGCGACGCCATTAGCTACGTCATTTGGCGTAGCTAATTAGTGATG
>UESW01002409.1:70415-90879 GCA_900491605.1 Calamus simplicifolius
GTCGACTCCTGACAGTCGGGGGTCGACTCATGAAAAGTTGGGGTCGACTCGCGAAGTGCTCAGAAAAACACACCTGGTGTCTGAGCGGAGTCGACTCACACAGTCATGGAGTCGGCTCGACAGAATCGGGGGTCGACTCGAGAAATCATGGGTCGACTCGAGACAGACAGTCATTTCTGTACTCTGAGTGGAGTCGACTCTGAAACTCAGAGTCGGCTCCGGAACGTATCAAAAATCAGAGAATTTTCTGATTGACTTAAATTCGTTCCAGATTCATTTTAAATCATTTTTGACTTGAATATAATAAAATTGACATTAGGAATCAATTCAAGAAATGTTCCAAAAACTCATTGATTAATATGAAGTATAAAATTTCTTTTTGAAAGCTTAAACATGGAGCTTGAAGTTACTTTCAAATTGATTAAAGTTATACTTTAACATTCTCATTCATTGTTCTAAATAAATTCATTGCTCATGTAAATAAACTCATTACATCTTTTAATATACTCATGGCTTTTGGTAATCATCAAAATCAATTAGATTGGGGCAACAATTTTTCAACAATCTCCCCAACACAAAATCTCTATAGAAATCAAGTTCGGATCTTAATTCTAATGTCAAGAAAAGATTGCAGACATTAGAGTCGACACCTAGAATCACAGAGTCGACTACGAAAAATGACACGGATTAGAGTCGACACCTGGAACTGCAGAGTCGACTATAGAAAAAAGAGAGATAGTTTTTCAGGTCTCAAATTAGAGTCGACACCTGAGGAGTTAGAGTCAACTCCAGAAGAAAAATGTGTCGACCCCAGAAAAGTTAGAGCAGACTCCAAATCGGGCTGTTTTGGGGATTTCAAGTTAGAGTCGACCCCAGGAAAGTCAGAGCCAACTCTAGATTGTCAGAAAACTTTCAGATGTGTCAGAACGTCTCTAAACCTTACTTTTTATTTTAAATCTCAACGGCTGTTACCTTATTTGTTCCTAACTTTTCTTCCATTTTGATTCTAACGGATAGTTTTCATATATTCTTAGTTTTGGAAGGATCTATAAAAGCATGAGGGATGTGACCATTTAAAAAGAGAAAAAAGAAAAAATAGAGAAGAAAAAGAAGAGAAAAATTCGAGAGAAATCAGAGGGAAAAATCAAAAGGATAGATCGTATTGATTCCCTAAAAGAAAAGAAAGAAATCCCTAGTCTTCACACTTTCGTTTTGAAGAGATTTCTAAGTTTGAAGAAGCAAACAAGCAAGCCCTAGTTCCTGTTCTTCATCTGTTCTTCCGAGCTTCAAGAGAATACTCAAGGAAGATCCATTCAAAAGCAAGAAAGAGGAGAAGAATCAAGCCACAAAGATCTACAAATCAGGCTTACATTTCTATCTCTTTGTTTGAATATTTAACTTGTCTTATTTGCTCATTTAAGGAGTAGTTGTTGTATCAAATATTCTTATTTTTCTTGTGAACTGAGTCGATCAGGTGATTGAATCAGTTGAGGTAGATTGCCTTGTGTAAGCAGTTGCTTGTGTGTAAGGTTTCGTGCTGGTGAACCTTGAAAATCAGCTGGGTTTGTTGTGCGCCCGGGAAAACAACAAGTTTGAGTTGTGATCTTGTGAAACAACTCTGCTATAATCAAGGTTGATTATAGTGTGGACCCAAAAGGTACTTGGGAGTGGACGTAGGTGTAGGTACACCGATCCACTATAAAATTTCTGTGTTTGCAGTGCTTGACTCTTTGTCTCTTCCTCTTCATCTCCTCATTGCATATTATGTTTTAATTATTGCATATCTATGATTTATTTTAAGTTGGGGGTTTTACTTCAAAAGAGTTTAAAATTTTAAGACCCAATTCACCCCCCCTACTCTTGGGTTGCTATCTGGGACAATAGATATCAATCTCTACTCCATTCTCTACCAAAGGCTTATTTGGCATGCAGGAATGGTACACTATAATTGGATTTGAAATCATACTTAATTTCAATTCTATGTGGTTTGTGGGAAGTTAATTAGATTCCACTTCAGATTTTATATGAAATCTGAATCTTATATTTGAAAGGATTTGAAACTGAACCCCTATTCAAGACCATAATCCATTATAATTATTCCAAAAAAAATCGAAATAACTTTAAATTGCAGCCCAACACCATCCCTCTTCTCCCTCCTACTCCCCTCTTCTAAGTTCTAACCTGATGCTCCTCCCTCTTGAAGCCTCCCAAGCTCATCAGTTACGCTATATCATCTAATAACATACTTGTTATATAAATATTATCCTACATTTTTTTTCCTTGTCATCATAAGTTACATTGCTCATTTGATGGGCATCTGTCGCTATATAAAATTTTGACTAGAATGACATGTTGATAACCTTTTCTTCATCGATGACGGCATTTTTATAGCCGCTAGGAATTGGTCGCATCATCAAGACAAAAGAGTCCCATATAGGCCTCTGATTCATTTCGAAAGCAACAACCAAAGCATCCATAAAGTGTATCATGGAGGTTTAACCAGGGTATAACCAGACTTCAACTACAGTATAAACAATGTCACAAGCAGTGTGAAAGCAAGAACAGTGATAATGTATCAAAACGATATCACAAAAGAAGATAATAGATCAAGGAAAAAGATGACACTGGAATTCAGCTAGATATATACCTTCCTTCTAGGTTAATAGCCAGTGTTTTATGATGAAGTGTGGAATTCAGTGACACGTACTTGCTTTCAAGCAGCAAAGTTCGGTGCTGCATGCTCGTTCATAGGAATTCCCTCTTGTTGATGCCAAATCACCATCCTCGAGCATCCACAAGCGTCGGTCACCTCTTTCAGCGAGTCTGGATCCTCCAGCAAGCTTCTCGTGCTTGAGAGCCTACAAACAAGTTTTGAGAACTGGATATTCTGGCAAGGATCCTTTGACGCTCAAGTCAGTGCTCTGGGCAACAGTCGTAAGCTTGAGAAAGCTCGAAAGAGAAAGAGAGGCCTTAGAGCTTTCTGTGAGTAAGAATGAGTATTTAGGAGTGCAGCGAGTTATCAGTTACCTCATTGGGGGTTTCTTTTACCCATTTTATTGATGCTTGGAGTATGTGAGACTTGGAGCATGATCACTTATCAGAGCATTTATGATGATGGCAGTAATGGCAGGGCTTGCTTCTTAGTGGCATGTCAGAAGTACGGGTCATGTCCCGTTAAATATGGGTGGCTGCATAGTTGGTAGGTACTGCTTGGTTTGGATAGCTATTGCAGGCTACTGCAGGGTGATCGACCGTTACGGTTTATCAGATATGTTCCATATGCCACACTTCTGCTGTCCTGTGCGGACAGTGGTGAGTGATGGAACTAGGCACGTGGGTCCCATAATGAGTCCTACTTCAATGGCCACTGGGGGTCCTACCCAGGTGGCCGGGGCTAGCCGAGGCCAAGGTTGACTAGCCGAGGCTGAGGCTGACTTGCTGAGGCCAAGGCTGACTGGCTAAGGCCGACTATGACTTGCCGAGGCCAAGGCTGACTAGCTAAGGTAGAGTCTGACCTACTGGGGCCGAGGTTGACTGGCCGAGGCTGAGTCTAACCTACCAAGGCCAGGTTGATTGGCCGAGGCCGAGTCTGACCTACCAAGGCCGAGGTTGATTGGCCAAGGCCGAGGCTGACCTGCTGAGGCTAAGGCTGACCTACCGAGACAAAGATTGACTGGCTGAGGCTGACTTTGACCTGCCGAGGCTGAGGCTAATTAGCTGAGGCCAAGTCTGACCTACCGAGGCTGAGGTTGACTTATCGAGGCCGACTTTGACTAACCGAGGCTGAGGCTAAATTCTCAAGGCCAAGGTTGACCTGTTGAGGCTGAGGTTGACTGGCCGAGGCTGAGGCTGACTTGCTGAGACTGAGGCTGACCTGCCAAGGCCGACTCTAACTTGCTGAGGCTGAGGTTGACTGGCTGAGGGCGAATCTGACCTGCCAAGGCTGAGGTTGACTAGATGAGGCCGAGGCTGACTGGCTGAGGCTGAGGCTGACTGGTTGAGACCGAGGTTGACTTGTTGATGCTAACTCTGACTTACGAGGCCGAGTCTGACCTACCGAAGCTAAGGTTGACTTGCTGAGGCCAACTTTGACTTACCGAGGCCGAGTCTGACCTACTGAGGCCAAGGCTGACTGGCCGAGGCTGACCTGCCGAAGCTAAGGTTGACTTATCGAGGCCGACTCTGATTGGCCAAAGTTGAGGCTGACTTATCGAGGCCAAGGCTGACCTACTGAGGCCGAGGCCAATGTTGACCTGCTAAGGCCGAGGCTAACCTACCGAGGCTGAGGTTGACTTGCTGAGGCCGATTCTGACTTGCCGAGGCCGATTCTGACCTGCCGAGGCTGAGGTTGACTGTTTAAGGTTGAGTCTGACCTGCCGAGGCTAAGGTTGACTAGCAGAGGCCGAGGCTCACCTGCAGAGGCCGAGGCTGACTGGCTAAGGCCGAGGTTGACTTGTTAAGGCCGACTCTTACTTGCCGAGGCCAAATCTGACCTGCCAAGGCCGACCGAGGTTGACTTGCTGAGGCCGAGTCTGACTTGCCGAGGCCGAGTCTGACCTGCTGAGGCCGAGGCTACCTGGCTAAGGCCGAGGCTGACTGCTGAGGCCAAGCCTGACTCGGTGCCAAGGCTAAGCTGCTGAGGCCGACTCTGAGTTGCCGAGGTCGAGTCTGACCTACCGAGGCCAAGGTTGACTGGCTGAGGCTGAGGTTAACTGGCCGAGGCCGAGGCTAACCTGCTGAGGATGAGGTTGATTTGCTGAGGCTGAGTCTGACCTGCTGAGACCAAGGTTGACTGGCTAAGGCCGACTCTGACTTGCCGAGGCTAAGTCTAACCTGCTGAGGCCGAGGTTGACTGGCTGAGGTCGAGTCTGACCTGCCGAGGCCGAGGCTGACCTGCTGAGGCTGAGGTTGACTTGCTGAGGATGACTTTGACCTACCGAGGCCGAGGTTGACTTGCTGAGGCTGACTCTAACCTGCCGAAGCCGAGGTTGACTGGCTGAGGCTGACTCTAACCTGCCGAGGCCAAGGCTAACTTTCAAGGCTGAGGCTGACCTGCTGAGGCCAAGGCTGACCTACCGAGGCTGAGGCTAACTTGCTGAGCTGACTCTGACTTGTCAAGGCTGAGTCTGACCTGTCGAGGCCGAGGTTGACTGGCTGAGGCTGAGTTTGACTTGCCAAGGCTAAGGCTGACCTGCTGAGGCCGAGGTTGACTTGCCGAGGCCAAGTCTAACCTATCGAGGCTGAGGTTGACCACCGAGGCTGAGGTTGACTGTCTGAGGTCGACTCGACATGCTGAGGCCAAGGTTGACTGTCTGAGGCCGACTCTGACCTGCCGAGGCTAACTGGCCGAGGCCGACTCTGACTTGCCGAGGCCGAGGTTGACCTACTGAGGTCGACTCTGACCTGCCGAGGCGAGTATGACCTGCTGAGGCCGAGGCTGACTGGCTGAGGCCGACTCTGACCTGCCAAGGCCGACCGAGGTTGACTTGTTGAGGCCGACTCTGACTTGCCAAGGCCGAGTTTGACCTGCCGAGGCCGAGGCTGACTGGCTAAGGCCGAGGCTGACCTGCTGAGGCCAAGGCTGACTCGGCGCCGAGGCTGAGCTGCTGAGGCCGACTCTGAGTTGCCGAGGTCGAGTCTGACCTGCCGAGGCCAAGGTTGACTGGCTAAGGCCGAGGTTAACTGGCCGAGGCCGAGGCTAACCTGTTGAGGATGAGGTTGACTTGCTGAGGCTGAGTCTGACCTTCCGAGACCGAGGTTGACTGGCTGAGGCCGACTCTGACTTGCCGAGGCTAAGTCTGACCTGCTGAGGCCGAGGTTGACTGGCTGAGGCTGAGGTTGACTTGTTGAGGCTGACTCTGACCTACCGAGGCCGAGGTTGACTTGCTGAGGCTGACTCTAACCTACCGAAGCCCAGGTTGACTGGCTGAGGCTGACTCTAACCTGCCGAGGCCAAGGCTAACTTGTCGAGGCCGAGGCTGACCTGCTGAGGCCGGCTGACCTGCCGAGGCCGAGGCTGACTTGCTGAGCCGACTCTGACTTGTCGAGGCTGAGTCTGACCTGTCGAGGCCGAGGTTGACTGGCGGAGGCCGAGTCTGACCTGTTGAGGCCGAGGTTGACTTGCCAAGGCCAAGTCTGACCTATCGAGGCCGAGGTTGACCTGTTGAGGCCGACTCTGACCTGCCGAGGCTAATGGCCAAGGCCGACTCTGACTTGCCGAGGCCGAGGTTGACCTACTGAGGCCGACTCTGACTTGCCGAGGCCGAGTATGACCTGCTGAGGCCGAGGCTGACTGGCTGAGGCCGACTCTGACCTGCCAAGGCCGAGACTGACCTACTGAGGCCGAGGCTGACTGGCTGAGGCCGAGTCTGATCTGCCAAGGCCAAGGGTCAACTGGCTAAGGTCGACAAACTATCTCCAAAAATGATTAGTCGACCCTAGTGAGATTACCACTGCCCACGGGGCTCATTGGCCCCATCACCTCTTAATATTCAAATAAATGAAAGGCATTGTTGCACAAGGTCAAGGTGGGCCTTATGTAGACTTGGTTTTAGTTTTGATAATGACTATATAATCCAAGCTCAAATATTCGGGACAGATGGTGGTGACCATTGCATGGACATTTTTCCTGCATCCAGTTCACGACCACGCTGTTACGTCCTCTCTGGCCTGAAACCACTTACCTACTCCAAAAAGAATAGAGTGATATACAAGATACCAACCATTGAGCTGCGTTTCTGTTTCTTCTCCATATTCATATACCTAACTTGATTCATCGCACTACACAAGTAGTTGACTTGGAAGGATTTGGAACTCTCCAAGATACACTACTTTTATATGGTACTTTGACGAGACGGAATCTGTGCGATTCAATTGGAGTTCAACCTAATGTAGATGAGGGGCCATTGATGGGGATCGACCGTGTCTGTACAACATGGTTTGAGCTGCTTCTTACCTTTTCCGGCTGACAACAGCCCTAGCTATCCATTTTTGATGCAAGACTTCTTCATTTCAAGTTAGTGATCACTTTCAACATTTTATTTCAGGTAAGAGGTGTCTTCTTTTCCACCTTTCTCAATGGTACCACATGTCTGCTTCTCAAGGGTGGGCCACGTCACGTAGAATTTTGCTCATCTCCCAAAAAAAAAAAAAAAATTTTGATCATGTTTTGAAAATATATTTAATTTGCTTGTCAAAATTTACTTAAATTTTCTCATTATATAGCTATTTGGTATGGCATTAGAAAAGTTTTGAAAGTGACAATTGAAATAGTCTATTCTGTTAAATATTTTCATTTCTTTAATTTCTTTTTCTTTTATATACAATACTTACTAGGGATGTAATTGAGCCGAGTCGAGTCGAGTCGACATAGTGCCAAGCTCGAGCTTAACTCAACTCTAAAATTTAAAGTTCGAAACTCGACTTAAGTTCAATCAAGTTTTCTATTTTGAGCTCGAACTCGAGCTCAATGAAATACTCGATATACTCAAGCTCGACTCGAATTTATCTTAAAATTTTAAAAATAATTTTTAAATTAAAATAAAATATATTCTCAGCTAAGAATTTAAAAGTGTTTTATATAGTTAAGACAATATTGTAATATATATAATTATAAGGATAAAATAATAAAATTATATAAGCTCGATTAAACTCACAAGCTTTTTGAGTCGAGTATTTTAATATTCAAACTCAACTCATAATATACTCGAGTAGCTCGAGCTCAAGCTCGACTTGATAAGCAACAAGTCGGTTTTGAGTATTTTTTGAGTCGATTTTGAACTATTTGCGAGCTATCTCGACTTAGTTACACCCCTAATATTTACTTATTTTATAACCCACTACTCATCCTTCATTTTTTACTTCAATAAATTAGGCGATTAACAGAGAATTAGCTCCCTTTAGCCTTGATTTACATTATAATATGTATATATATATTATAGAAAAGTTAAAATGTGATAATTGAAATGTTCTGTCGTATTAAATGTCTCCATTTCTTTGACATCCTTTTCTTTTATTTATAATATTGGTTTATTTTATAATCCACTACTTAGTGTACGTTCTTTATTTTTTAATTCAATAAATTAGGCGGCTAAAAGAGAATCAGCTCCCTTTAGCCTCCATTTAAATCAATTTTGGGTTGGTTGATGAAACCGAGCTAGATTAAAAATATAAATATAAAAATAAATAATATTACAAAAAATTATTTTGTAAAATGAAACAAGTTAGTAGCGTAAAATACATTGCAAGTTAGCACTAAAAGAAAGAAAAATAATTTCTAAATAAATTAAACTAAATTGTCCAACCTGAGTAGAAGCTTAATTCTTGGCCCCACCGCGATAAAATCTCTCCCCCTCTTTTTGTGGAGCATAATGGCATGGGATGTCATTTTGTGCGTACAAAAAAAGTCTTTATATCACATGGCATGAGAAATTTATGTAGCCTGTCTGAATTGTTGCCCTAACTTTCTTTGTACACCGAACTGGCGTCTCACAGTATCTCTTTTTTCTTAATTATTTCTTTTGTTTGATCCACTAGTCTTGCCAGCTGACTCCATCCACATTCTATTCCCAAACCCCCGCCCATACTTGGCCAGCTTAGTTTTCAGCCGACTCTAAATTTGTTACCTCACATGAGAAGGCTAAATATGAGCTAGCATTTTGAAAGCGGGTTCAGATCTCTACTCCCTTCGTAACGAAATATTGGAACTTCACTTACTCCCCAAGATACGAACAAATTACCAACACGTTTTCGTGACTTAGTCTCTTCATATTTCCACGAGAGAGGGAGGAGAGAGGGGTTTTTTTTTCTTTTTTTTTTTTTTTAAAAAAAGGGTCTTCTCCCCTTTGGCCAGCCTACGTACGGGGCAGATGCTACCACGAGCACATGAGGTACTCAAGCAAGCAACTATGGTTGAAATCTTAAGCTATTGCTTATTTCAATTAACAAACCTTAAACTAGTAGGAAAGAGAATGGTACGCTCCACCCTTCTCACCCTATAAATACACACACCCTGCAACAACACAGCCCATCACAAACACCTACCAAACTCTCTAAATTTTAAGCACTGAATCCACTCAGGTTCCTTGGTTTCAATTACACTATCCATGGCCTCCAAGACCTCCTCTGCTTTTGCTCTCTTCCTCATCTTTAACTTGCTCTTCTTCACCTTCGCCAGTGCCTGTAGTGACTGCCCCCCGAAATCCCCTGACCCAAGCCCCACCTCACCCAGCCCAAAACCAAGCCACACCCCCTCTGCCCCTTTAGCCCTAGCCCCTGCCCCAGTCCAACCCCAACCACCCCCACCCCATCGACCCCTACTCCACCCAGCCAGTCCACCCCAACCCCACCGAGCCCCACCCCATCGACCCCCACTTCACCCAGCCCAATCCCATCCACCCCCACGCCACCAAGCCCCACCCCACCCATCTCACCCACCCCAAGCCCAAGCTCTGGCAAGTGCCCAGTAGACGCCCTTAAGCTCGGCGTGTGTGCCAACGTCCTCGGTGGCCTCCTCAACGTCACGATCGGCACGCCGCCGAAGGAGCCATGCTGCTCTTTGTTATCAGGCCTCGTCGACCTCGAGGTCGCCGTTTGCCTCTGTACGGCCATCAAGGCTAACATTCTTGGCATAAACCTCAACCTGCCAGTCAATCTTAGCCTTCTTGTTAACTACTGTGGCAACAAGGTGCCTCCCGGCTTCCAATGCGCTTAGGCCTCCTATTTTCCTTCTATGTTATGCCTTGCTTTCTCTTATTTCACGTCTATGTGGTTGTGTTGTCATCTAACGAATTATTCCCGTACGTGTTACGTGCGATTGCTCTCGTGTAATAAGCCTGATGGAGGCTTTTTCTATGCGCTCAAGTTCAACTTTTATGTAATCAACTTTGAGTTGTATCTTTCATTCATGCAACGTGGATTACTATGGAGTCTTTAAAGTCATTTATTTAGATGTGATTGGGTAGATATAAACTCATCAAGGGGTTTGAAAAAAGATACAAATGGATTTACACTTGTAAATTTTACAAGGTTGATACATACTGGTGTCTTATTGAAGGATGATCCATTCATTTTTTCTTCTCAAGCTCGTCAAGTATTTTTTATACAAGATGCAAAAGATAAAGATTGGGCTATTGTTATTAAAACAAAACCTAGGGACTTATATGATATGGGAAAGCAGCTAGAAGATGATGAAGACGATGACACTTATACGCATTCCATGCCATTCAATTTTGTGCCGGTTGATGACGTACATGCTACGGTATCCTTGGTTAGGACAGATTTTGCAACAAATGATAATGCTTGATTCTGATTGGTACTAAATTTTGCAATGTATTGAATTTTGTAATAATTAAGTCTTTAAAGTTATATTTATTTTTTACTAACTTTGATTCTGATGTAAATGATAGGTGACATTATGCATAGCTCACGGACAGAGGCCGACCCCTCTACTTTAGCACAGCAGGATCATGCTGGTCCTTCGTCATTACCGGACGCTGCATCTATTCCAGAGGCATATCAGTCTACTGCAGGTCCGTCATCCTCGGGGCATCATGATCCTGTTGTCGATGTAAGAGACGATGAGCTTCATATCCAAGGTAATTTTTTTTATTTGATTCTATAAAATTTCTTTACACTTCTTACTATAATTTACCTATATCTATTTTTATGCAGACGGATCTGGTAGGATTACATGCAGACGGGGGCCATGGGAGTACGAGATGTATGGCAGATGCGTGATGGTGATAAGATCGTAATTGAGTGCAATCGGCTGGGGCAGCCAATTAAAAAAGTCTAGCTTATTGAGTTCCTTTTTAGGAGTGTTGCACGGAGGCATCAACTTTGTCCATTGAATTATGCAAAATGGAATGATATGCTTCCGTCGTATAAAGTCGAGATTCTACGAGTTGTGCAGGTAAACAAAAGAATCTAAACATCAAACATTATGTATATTTGACATGTTTTATATTTGAACAGTTTTAATATTTTATCTTTTGCAGGGCAAGTTTGCACTTCCTCCATCCGCTAATGAGTTTATACTGAAGTCTCTCAACCGGAAATGGAAAGAATATAAGTCATATTTGAAGATGAAGTACAAGCTGCCGGGTATGACCGAGGAGCAGGTAGTTGGTACTTGTCCTCCTGAGGTACCCCCTCATCAGTGGATGGAGTTGGTTCATTATTGGTTCTCCGAGAAGGGACAGGTATCTTGTTACTTAATATTCTTGTTATTTAATCTTTTAAGACACTTTATTAAAATATTTATTTAATTTTGCAGACATATTCTAATATTGGTAAAGCTGCACGAGCATCTCTGTCTGTTCCTCATACATCGGGATCCAAGAGTTATGCGCGAATCAGGCAACAATTCGTATGTTTCTTAAACTATAAATTCTTAAACTAATTATGTTCATTTATATGTCATAAATACTTCCGTTTCATGAATGTATTATCTATTCCATAATTACCTAAAGGAAATAAAGGTTTCTCTACAAAGATGAAACAACAGATATTGGTAAGGAACTATAATGTACATGTATCTTTTCAGCAAACGAAACTCAAGGATGTGATATAATGAGTTTTTTGCTATGAAACAAAAATTCAGAATATGTAATACCATCAATCATAGACTTTATATGATAATCATAGCAGAGAAAATGATGATTGTATCAGTCTATCAGATATATTTTCCTACTTAGCATTCAATTCAAGGCGTGTTTGGTACCCATGCTAGATTGAGGTGGAATTGGATTAGCAATCCAATCACACCCACTTTTAAATCCCAAGCCCAGTTAATCCAATCCACCAGCCTTCAAAACTCAAGCCCTGTTAATCCAATCCCACGTTTTAGGCACACCAAACCAACATTTGGGTGAGGCTCACAGCATACAACTTCCTTTTCTTCTCTTCCAAACGTTGGATTGGATTGGAAATCCAATTCAGTCCAATCCAGCAATCCAAAAATGACCTCAATGTATTTGCACTCAATACACATCAACATGATTAGCACTTTATGAGAGCAAACTACATCGTATGAACAATGAATACAAACAAGTATAGAATAAGAAGAATTAGAATAGAAAAACCATAAGAAACCACCACAATACTTTAAAAACATCTCTTGCAGGAAGAATGGTTTTGAAATAAGTAATATTCCCAACCCAAAGCGAAATTACACAAGTCACTCAAAACAATAATATCAAATAGTATCAAAACAACACTAATTAAAAGTAGTTCAGCGAAACAGACATGATGTAAAAAATATTCAACGAAACTATTACATCATGGGTTTTCCAAGATATCGAATACCTCTAATGAAACAAGAATTTCAACAGGTTAATAAAAGAAAAAGGAGTCTTTTTTAATCTTTCCAATCTTCCGACTCCAGGAATTCCCACCATGCACCAACACCGCCCAATTCCAGCCTTTTCAATTCCAGGTTAATAAAAGTAAGACACAAAGACAACCTTTTCAATTCCAGCCTTGAACTTGTTTAAAGCTCCCAATCTCTTGGCCCATCAGAAACAGCAATTAAGAATTATGTTGAAACTCTCGTTGAAACAATTGAATAATTACTTATTATGTTGAAACTATCGTTGAAACTCTCATTGAAACTATCATTGAAACATAATTGATAATTTAGAATTATGTTGAAACTCTCGTTGAAACTCTCATTGAAACAATTGAATAATTACTTATTATGTTGAAACTATCGTTGAAACTCTCATTGAAACTATCATTGAAACATCACCATAAATTTAGAATTATGTTGAAACTCTCATTGAAACTCTCATTGAAACATAATTGATAATTTAGAATTATGTTGAAACTCTCGTTGAAACTCTCATTGAAACAATTGAATAATTACTTATTATGTTGAAACTATCGTTGAAACTCTCATTGAAACTATCATTGAAACATCACCGTAAATTTAGAATTATGTTAAAACTCTCATTGAAACTATCATTGAAACATAATTGAATAATTTAGAATTATCTTGAAACTCTCATTGAAACTATTATTGAAACATAATTGAATAATTTAAAATTATGTTGAAACTCTTGTTGAAACATAATTGAATAATTTATAGTCCCTCTTTACAAATCAAAATGAATTGTATAATTTATTTATAAATTGGTTCAAATATTTATAAATTATATTTTTTTTTTTGTAGATGGATGAGCATGGGAGGGAACCCGTGTGGTGGAGTTTTACCGGATGACTCATACTCACCATGATGGCACTTTTGTCCGGGATGAGTCGAGGGATTTATATGTAATTATTTATTACCAATTATTTTGTACAATAATTTTAATTTGATTATTTTATTCAGTAAGATCTAACTAATTTTTCTAAATTAATACAGGAAAGAGCTGCATCTCTTGTTGCTGAGCGTGTCGATGACTCTACAGCATCTACGCAGAGTAGTCGCATCGAGGCCGAGGTGTTTACAGAGTTGATGGGCCAGAGCGCTACGGTCGAGTGAGGGGTTATGGAGTTGGAGTTACCCCACTCAGTTATCTGAGGTGAGTAGACTTACGCGTGATGCTGCAGATGCTGTTCATGATACACGTGTTCGCAGACTTGAGCATGCGGTTGAGGAGATGCAGCGGTCGAGTGCTGCAGCGTTAGAGAGATGCAGCGGTCGAATGCCATTGCGATGGAGGAGATGCAACGGTCGAGTGCCGTTGCGATGGAGAGATGCAACGGAGGAGTGCAGCCGATAGAGCATTGATTGATTCCATGAGAGATCATATTGAGCGGCTTACATCTCTCATACAAACGGTTGTTCCTC
Source organism: Calamus simplicifolius (assembly GCA_900491605.1). NCBI lineage: Eukaryota > Viridiplantae > Streptophyta > Magnoliopsida > Arecales > Arecaceae > Calamus > Calamus simplicifolius. The sequence goes on from UESW01002409.1 coordinate 84,208, forward strand.
ATCAGGTAAATACATATATTATTCAATATATATTTTTATATTAAATTAACTATTTGTTTAATATTCATAGATAGTCTTGTAAATTAAATATTTTTAATTTTTCTTATAGGCTTCTGGAGCATCAGATCCTCGTGGATAGGGTGACGACCTTCCTCCTGCAGATCATTGACCTCGGCTCTTTTTATTTTATATCTTTCATCTCATGTATTTTTAAATTTTGTGAAACTTTAAATTGTAATGAAATTTATATTTGAACTTGATGTAATGAAATTTATATTTGAACTTTTATTTTGGATGTGAAGAATGTGTGTAATGTGATTTGTGATTTTGTTTGTTATGATTGCATTGCCCGGTTTAATTGCGAATTTGATCTTAATTAATTGCACAGGTTTAATAAATTTTTTTGGTTTTTTTATTTAAAAAAATGTTACATTTTGCCGACTTTAAAGTGTCGAAATTCGACGTAGTTCTCCCGACGCTTTTAAAAAGCGTCGGCAAAAAAAATAACCCGACGCTTTAAAGCGTCAGTAAAACTCCAACGCTTTAAAGCATCAGGACAATTATCAATTTCTGACGCTTTAAAGCATCGTTAAGAGGAAATTTTACCGACGCTTTATCGCGACTTTAAAGCGTCGGCATGGAACAACGCCGTCCGACTTTTAAAAAGCGTCGGAATATTCCGTCTCCACCCCAAGCTACCCGACGCGTGTAAAAGCATCGTGAAGTTATTTGCCGTCGCTTTAAAGCATCGGTAAATGATATATTTAGCATCGGTGCACAGTATATTTGTTGTAGTGTGTGCATGGAACTAGAGTGGTGATCACTACAGAGTCACTAGGAAATCTTCTGGAGATGCCTACTATTGGTTTGACTGCCAGTCAGCATGATGACAAGGTGGAGCTCTGTCAAGGATGCTTGGGAGGGAAGTTTCTGAGTTTGAAGAGGTAATGGCAAATCAACTCAACTTGGAACTCAGATTACTTCATAATATTTGTGGTAGAATCCTGTTTCCTATGATTGGAAGGTTCGAGTATGTTTCGGAGCGAGACATTCTTCTGATGGATTGTATCATTACAGGTCAACCAGTAAATTTGGCTAGGATGATGATTAGTTATATGGCAGAGGCAGCTACAAAGAAAAGTTCTACACTGCCATATGGTATGATTCTCACACTGGTGTTCAGAAGCCAAGGTATAAAGATAATGAAGAAAGAACCACAAAGAAATCTCAGATATACTGACTACTACAGCATCTCCACTATTCATAGAATGGGCTTCAGGAAAGTTAATGGCCAATGGCAAAGGAGAGGACAAGAAGCCAGTATTGAGAAGGCCAGAGATAAGGATGTCCCTGGACCATCTACTGCTGGACCATCAGTTGCGGGACCATCTATTGCTGGACCAAGCACTTCTACACCCCCTCAGGTGGCATCAAGTTTGTTTGCTGAGTCAGCAGGCTTCTCAGAGAGGCAGCTTGATCAGCTCAGGGCCTTATTGACCGAGCATGATTCAGAGTTGAGAGATGAGATGAGGCAGCTCTCTGCTAAGCTTGACTTGATTGCATCTTCATTGGACAGATCTGTGGATACCCTATCCTTTGAGCTTCACAAGATTTTTGAAAGGCTGGAAGGGATCGCAGATGGATCTAGAGCTTACCTTGATGCCACTGGACAACTAAGAAGGGATATAGATTTTGTTGTTACTCAGATTGAGGAATGTCTTGAAGGCTTCAAGCGATCACAGAAAGATGAGATTATGGAATTAATATGTCATCTGAAGAGAATTGTCTACAAACACACTTGATTGACCTTCTACTTCCTGTATTGATGCCTATCCAAGCCAACTCAAGTCAAATCCCAATTAGCTTTTAAGATCATGTCAAATCAAAATTTAGATTTTATGTTATTTTGATAGCTTGTACTTAGGACATTTACTGTTTTGTACATGATGAAATGCAATGTTTTGATGTAATGAAACACTGTTTGTATGAATGATACAATGTTTGATACAATGATGATTGCAATGAATGATATCTATTTTTTAATTTTTCTGAAGTTGAATAATTTATACAATTTTTTTCACCTTTTTGTTGATAACAAAAAAGGAGAGAAAAGAAGAATTGTATATGCATAAGAGAAAGAAAAAATGGTATCATGCATAAGGGAGAGAGAGAATGAAAATTCAAATACATTCAATCTAAAAGAAATATGCATAGAGAAAGGGGGAGTTATATTATGCAGGGGGAGCGTAATTTTTATTTGATATAATTCATGTTGATCATTATTGATCAATTTTGCTTATTTTGAAACTGTGGCTTATTTCTTAAATTGAACAAATTTAAAGTCTTGATAAAGTTTACAATGCTTATGAATTCTAATGCATATACTCAAAGTTTTTGTCATCATCAAAAAGGGGAGATTGTTGACCCAATTATTAATTTTGATGATAAACAAAACTATTTGAGTATAACTCATGAAGTTACTAATGATCTTGATTAAGTGTTTTAGTTTATAGCCTGTTTAAATGATCAAAATCTCTATAGAAATCAAGTTCGGAGCTTAATTCTAATGTCAAGAAAAGATTGCAGACATTAGAGTCGACACCTAGAATCACAGAGTCGACTACGAAAACGGCACGGATTAGAGTCGACACCTGGAACTGCAGAGTCGACTCTAGTAGAAAAACAGAGAGATGGTTTTTCAGGTCTCAAATTAGAGTCGACACCTGAGTTAGAGTCGACTCCAGAAGAAAAATGTGTCGACCCCAGAAAAGTTAGAACAGACTCCAAATCGGGCTGTTTTGGGGATTTCAAGTTAGAGTCGACCCCAGGAAAGTCAGAGCCAACTCCAGATTATCAGAAATGACTTTCAGATGTGTCAGAACGTCTCTAAACCTTACTTTTTATTTTAAATCTCAACGGCTATTACCTTATTTGTTCCTAACTTTTCTTCCATTTTGATTCTAACGGATAGTTTTCATATATTCTTAGTTTTGGAAGGATCTATAAAAGCATGAGGGATCTGACCGTTTAAAAAGAGAGAAAAAGAAAAAATAGAGAAGAAAAAGAAGAGAAAAATTTGAGAGAAAATCAGAGGGAAAAATCAAAAGGATAGATCGTATTGATTCCCTAAAAGAAAAGAAAGAAATCCCTAGTCTTCACACTTTCGTTTTGAAGAGATTTCTAAGTTTGAAGAAGCAAACAAGCAAGCCCTAGTTCATGTTCTTCATCTGTTCTTCGAGCTTCAAGAGAATACTTAAGGAAGATCCATTCAAAAGCAAGAAAGAGAGAAGAATCAAGCCACAAAGATCTACAAATCAGGCTTATATTTCTATCTCTTTGTTTGAATATTTAACTTGTCTTATTTGCTCATTTAAGGAGTAGTTGTTGTATCAAATATTCTTGTTTTCTTGTGAACTGAGTCGATCAGGTGATTGAATCAGTTGAGGCAGATTGCCTTGTGTAAGCAGTTGCTTGTGTGTAAGGTTTCGTGCTGGTGAACCTTGAAAACCAGCTGGGTTCGTTGTGCCCCGGGAAAACAACAAGTTTGAGTTGTGATCTTGTGAAACAACTCTGCTGTAATCAAGGTTGATTATAGTGTGGACCCAAAAGGTACTTGGGAGTGGACGTAGGTGTAGGTACACCGATCCACTATAAAATTTATGTGTTTGCAGTGCTTGACTCTTTGTCTCTTCCTCTTCATCTCCTCATTGCATATTCTATTTTAATTATTGCATATCTATGATTTATTTTAAGTTGGGGGTTTTACTTCAAAAGAGTTTAAAATTTTAAGACCCAATTCACCCCCCCTACTCTTGGGTTGCTACTGGGACAATAGATATCAATCTCTACTCCATTCTCTACCAAAGGCTTATTTGGCATGCAGGAATGGTACACTATAATTGGATTTGAAATCATACTTAATTTCAATTCTATGTGGTTTGTGGGAAGTTAATTAGATTCCACTTCAGATTTTATATGAAATCTGAATCTTATATTTGAAAGGATTTGAAACTGAACCCCTATTCAAGACCATAATCCATTATAATTATTCCAAAAAAAATCGAAATAACTTTAAATTGCAGCCCAACACCATCCCTCTTCTCCCTCCTACTCCCCTCTTCTAAGTTCTAACCTGATGCTCCTCCCTCTTGAAGCCTCCCAAGCTCATCAGTTACGCTATATCATCTAATAACATACTTGTTATATAAATATTATCCTACATTTTTTTTCCTTGTCATCATAAGTTACATTGCTCATTTGATGGGCATCTGTCGCTATATAAAATTTTGACTAGAATGACATGTTGATAACCTTTTCTTCATCGATGATGGCATTTTTATAGCCGCTAGGAATTGGTCGCATCATCAAGACAAAAGAGTCCCATATAGGCCTCTGATTCATTTCGAAAGCAACAACCAAAGCATCCATAAAGTGTATCATGGAGGTTTAACCAGGGTATAACCAGACTTCAACTACAGTATAAACAATGTCACAAGCAGTGTGAAAGCAAGAACAGTGATAATGTATCAAGACGATATCACAAAAGAAGATAATAGATCAAGGAAAAAGATGACACTGGAATTCAGCTAGATATATACCTTCCTTCTAGGTTAATAGCCAGTGTTTTATGATGAAGTGTGGAATTCAGTGACACGTATTGCTTTCAAGCAGCAAAGTTCGGTGATGCATGCTCGTTCATAGGAATTCCCTCTTGTTGATGCCAAATCACCATCCTCGAGCATCCACAAGCGTCCGGTCACCTCTTTCAGCGAGTCTGGGATCCTCCATCAAGCTTCTCGTGCTTGAGAGCCTACAAACAAGTTTTGAGAACTGGATATTCTGGCAAGGATCCTTTGACGCTCAAGTCAGTGCTCTGGGCAACAGTCGTAAGTTGAGAAAGCTCGAAAGAGAAAGAGAGCCTTAGAGCTTTCTGTGAGTAAGAATGAGTATTTAGGAGTGCAGCGAGTTATCAGTTACCTCATTGGGGTTTCTTTTACCCATTTTATTGATGCTTGGAGTATGTGAGACTTGGAGCATGATCACTTATCAGAGCATTTGTGATAATGGCAGTAATGGCAGGGCTTGCTTCTTAGTGGCATGTCAGAAGTACGGGTCATGTCCCGTTAAATATGGGTGGCTGCATAGTTGGTAGGTACTGCTTGGTTTGGATAGCTATTGCAGGCTACTGCAGGGCGTGATCGACGTTACGACGTTTATCAGATGTGTTCCATATGCCACACTTCTGCTGTCCTGTGCGGACAGTGGTGAGTGATGGAACTAGGCACGTGGGTCCCATAATGAGTCCTACTTCAATGGCCACTGGGGTCCTACCCAGGTGGCCGGGGCTAGCCGAGGCCAAGGTTGACTAGCCGAGGCTGAGGCTGACTTGCTGAGGCCAAGGCTGACTGGCTAAGGCGACTATGACTTGCCGAGGCCAAGGCTGACTAGCTAAGGTAGAGTCTGACCTACTGGGGCCAGGTTGACTGGCCGAGGCTGAGTCTAACCTACCAAGGCCGAGGTTGATTGGCCGAGGCCGAGGCTGAGTCTGACCTACCAAGGCCGAGGTTGATTGGCCAAGGCCGAGGCTGACCTGCTGAGGCTAAGGCTGACCTACCGAGACAAAGATTGACTGGCTGAGGCTGACTTTGACCTGCCGAGGCTGAGGCTAATTAGCTGAGGCCAAGTCTGACCTACCGAGGCTGAGGTTGACTTATCGAGGCCGACTTTGACTAACCGAGGCTGAGGCTAAATTCTCAAGGCCAAGGTTGACCTGTTGAGGCTGAGGTTGACTGGCCGAGGCTGAGGCTGACTTGCTGAGACTGAGGCTGACCTGCCAAGGCCGACTCTAACTTGCTGAGGCTGAGGTTGACTGGCTGAGGGCGAATCTGACCTGCCAAGGCTGAGGTTGACTAGATGAGGCCGAGGCTGACTGGCTGAGGCTGAGGCTGACTGGTTGAGACCGAGGTTGACTTGTTGATGCTAACTCTGACTTACCGAGGCGAGTCTGACCTACCGAAGCTAAGGTTGACTTGCTGAGGCCAACTTTGACTTACCGAGGCCGAGTCTGACCTACTGAGGCCAAGGCTGACTGGTCGAGGCTGAGGCTGACCTGCCGAAGCTAAGGTTGACTTATCGAGGCCGACTCTGATTGGCCAAAGTTGAGGCTGACTTATCGAGGCCAAGGCTGACCTACTGAGGCCGAGGCCAATGTTGACCTGCTAAGGCCGAGGCTAACCTACCGAGGCTGAGGTTGACTTGCTGAGGCCGATTCTGACTTGCCGAGGCCGATTCTGACCTGCCGAGGCTGAGGTTGACTGTTTAAGGCTGAGTCTGACCTGCCGAGGCTAAGGTTGACTAGCAGAGGCCGAGGCTCACCTGCTGAGGCCGAGGCTGACTGCTAAGGCCGAGGTTGACTTGTTAAGGCCGACTCTTACTTGCCGAGGCCAAATCTGACCTGCCAAGGCCGACGAGGTTGACTTGCTGAGGCCGAGTCTGACTTGCCGAGGCCGAGTCTGACCTGCTGAGGCCGAGGCTACCTGGCTAAGGCCGAGGCTGACCTGCTGAGGCCAAGCCTGACTCGGTGCCAAGGCTAAGCTGCTGAGGCCGACTCTGAGTTGCCGAGGTCGAGTCTGACCTGCCGAGGCCAAGGTTGACTGGTGAGGCTGAGGTTAA
>UESW01002409.1:97607-157558 GCA_900491605.1 Calamus simplicifolius
GGTTGTGATCTTCAGGTCTAAAGGATACTTATACCTATATCTTCTCGAATTAACTCTTGACAGTAGAGTATCCGGAAATGAGTCACGTTCGGTGAAATGTACTCCTACACTTCCACCTGTATGTCATACTAGTGTCTATACTCCTTAGTTAAGAGGACAACAAACAAATATGATATACAACGTCCTATTGATAGTACTATGGCCCTGTCATAGTATATCATTTGGTCACGAACTCTTTTAAGGACCTTCAAAGATAAATCCTCCTTTATCGTGAAGGAAGATCCTGAGGGCTTCATTACAATCAGGAGTATTAAGAAGATGTTCTTGTAATGAATAACTGTCAAATAACTTTATTAATATATCAATTTATATACAGTTTACATTAGCACATCTCAAATGATTGGCTTTAGGATACAATTCCCAACAGAGAGACTTGCAGTCTTTATCATGTGATCCAACCCAATCCATGACATGCTTTAATAGTTATATTATCCATGGGCATAGGTTTCAAATAGAAGATCATAACAAAAGTTTAAGAAAACAAAACAGTGGGGCAGTTGTTGTTGGCAAGATTGGCATTGAAGTCGAAAGTATAGATTATTATAGGGTTTGAGTAAGATTGTTGAGTTGTGGTATCTTAGAGGAAGGCAATTGATATTGTTTCATTATAATTGGTGAGAGATTTATGACAAAGAGAAATAAGTCAAATAGATAAATATGGTTTTGCTAGTGTTAATTGTCAATGATTTTTGAAAACAAATTAGCCCTTTGCATTAACCAATCAAGCTTCACAAGTATTTTATGCCACTGACACTACCAATAAGGGTTGGTATATTGTGCTAAAGATATAAATTCATTACTCATTTTGTTGTGACACATCAATTGACGTAGAGACCAACTATTACATAAAATTCCTAAATCTGGACCAAAAATCAATGCCCAAGAAAGAGAAATGGCATCCACCTGGTCCCATGCTTGGAGAGAGAAAATGGCATCACAAGATGGATGCTTAGAGAGAAAAAATGAGTGCACGCCTAGAGAGAGAAAGGAATGCCCAAGAAGAGAAAGGAGCATTCCAAGGGATCATGCCTCCCCAACTTCTACGAGAGAGAAGGGGCATGCAGATGGGAGAGAGAACACCCAACAAGAGAAGAGAAACTTGGAGGAGAGAGATATATATAGAGAGAGAAAGTACTCCTAGATAGAGAATCGTCTACCTCCTTGGATTCATGTGTCCCCACTTGTAAGAGAGAGAAGATGCCTCCTAGAGAGAGAGAGAGCGCATGAAGAGAAGAAAGAGATGCCTTCTACCCTCAACTTAACTTAACTCAACTAATCTAAGCCTTTTTCCTAACTACATGGGGTAGACTAAGACAACTTCCACCCTAGAGAGAGGAAATTATAAGGAGAGAGAAAGTTGTGCATGGGGAAGAGAGAGAGGCGCTAGGGTTTTCACTTGTCCTCTAGAGAAAGAGGGTGGTAGCTTGATGAGGGAAGAGAGAGAAAATATTATTGTAGAGAAAAGATCTTGTATTTGTTATGCAGCGAATCAGCTTTGATATTAATCGTTGCGTCAAACCAATTGATGCCTGAACCAAATGTTGCAAAAGATCCCCGGATCTGAACCAAAAATTAGTGCCCAAACAGTGAAAAGGCAGCCAACTGATCCCACGCAAGAGAGCAAAAAATGGCATCACAAGATGAGACACCTAGAGAGAGAAAAAGGATGCATGCCTAGAGAAAGGGATGTCTAGGGGAGAGAAAGTAGTGTCCTGATATCTTAGAGAGAAAATGGCATGTGGATGGGAAAGAGGATGCCCAACTAGAGAGAAAAAATATGTAGGAGAAAGAAATTAGTGCTAGAGAGAGAAAATAATGCTCCACCATGCCTAGAGAATGAAATGGTGCTAGGAAAGAGAGAAAGATTGGGACGCAAAAAAGAGAGTGAGAGAGCCACCTTCACATTCTAATTAAGAGTGAAAAGCATCTTAGAGAGAGAAAATGCCATAGAGAGAGCCACACATGGGGGGAAGAGAGAGGCAGCTCTCTAGGGTTTCTCATGCCTCTAAAGAAAAATGTGCAGCAGCAGGGTGAGGGAAGAGAGAAAAAAAAAATTTCTTAGAAAAAAAAATCTATTGCCTTTCTTTTGCAAATCCTAGGGTCAAGGGTCTAAATATATGGCCAAGTTGGATTGATTCTGATTCGAAAAATTCCCAATGGCTAACCAAATGAGATTAAGTTCACCCCAAGCCTATGCACATCTATGACTTAACTCAATCTCAAAATCCTTGGACTCACACTCATCCCAATACAAGTTAGCCCCCTCAAAGCCTATAGCCCAACTTAGGCCTTAAGATAACCTAAAGCCCAAAACAACTCTAGAAGTACCTTCATGACACCTCATGAAGTATGGACCTTGGCCTTTCCATGTTCTCCTATACCTTGGGAGCACCACACCATGTTCAACAGTATTCTCTTTCTTAAACAAACCCTAGATCCTCTTCATCAAAATCTCAAATCCCCTTAGTCAATTTGCAAATGATACTACTATGTAGGAGGTCATCTGCTTAGTGCTAACTTGTTGTACCTCTTGCTGCTCCTGCCATACTTTCATACCAACTCACCTTTGAAGGATTGAATTATCATCAAAGTCATATCCTTGCTGATGACGGCCTTCTTCTTCAAGGGGTCCCATAGTCGATACCCTTTGATACCACACGGATAGCTCAGGAACACTATATTCTTTAACCTGGCATCCAGAGTGCTCCGCTCCCTAGCACCAACGTGCATATATGTCGTGCACCCAAACACCTTCATATGGTTTATACTAGCCTTCCTTTCAGACCACATTTTCTCTAGAATGCCTCCATCTAACCTGGTGTGTGCTGACCAGTTAATCAAGTAACTAGCTACATCCACTGCATTAACCCAAAACACCTTTGGGAGCCCTGCCTGCAATCTCGTGCACCTTGCCTTTTCCAATAGTATTTGATCATTCTCTCGATCATCCAATTCTATTAAGGAGTTTCCTTTATTAAGAAGTGTCTTTTGATGCCTCAATCTTCACAAAAGTTATGGAACTCCTTGCTTATGTACTTTCCGCCATCATCTGACCTTAGATACTTTACACTGCAACCTTGTTCCTTCTCCACCTCAGCTTTTTAGACCCTGAATCTAGTGAAGACCTCTAATTTCTTCCTTATAAAGTAGACTCAAACCTTCATTGAGAAATCATCAGTCAAGGTTAAGAAGTATCTTCCCTTGTTTCTATCTATGTTGATTGTGAACTAAACTCTCTTCTGCTTTTCTATCTGACATGGTTCACAAATCTTCATATCTTCACCACTCAAATCTTGAATCAACCCCCTCTTGCTCAGTTCCTTCAACCCTTTATCTTCCATATGGCCTAGGCGATAAGACCACATCTTGTACACATCTTGAAGATCATGTGCCATAGCTGCTACTTCAGATCTTTTGGTCACCATAGAGCCTTCTTCCTCTTATTACCACTATAGCACCATTGAAATGTTTAGAACTCCACTCCTAGCATGACGGCTAATGTTGTAACCACTCTGCTTTAGGTATCACAATGACACCAGATTCTTCTTGAACTCTAGGACATGCTTCACACTAGTGAGAGTCCACACTATCCCATGAAACATCATCATCCTTACTGTGCCAATACTAGCTATCTTGCAAGGATGATCATCTTCAAAAGTTACACTTTCTTCATTGACCTCGATGTATGTGCTAAACAAAGACCGATTTAGTGTGTAGTGATGCAAATAGGCTGAATCCAGGGTCCATAATTCTTTGTTGTGCCTGTGAGAAATTTAAAAAAATAGAGATAGCGGTGTTATAGTGGAAGCAGATGAGAAAACTTATTACGGTGCACTAAAAGATATTTATGAGTTAGATTACTTTAGAGTCTTTAAAGTCATATTATTTAGATATGATTGGATAGATATAAACTCATCAAGGGGTTTGAAAAAGGATGCAAATGGATTTACACTTGTAAATTTTACAAGGTTGATACATACTGGTGCCTTATTGAAAGATGATCCATTCATTTTTTCTTCTCAAGCCCGTCAAGTATTTTTTGTACAAGATGCAAAAGATAAAGATTGGGCTACTGTTATTAAAATAAAACTTAGAGACTTATATGATATGAGAAAGCAGCTGAAAGATGATGACAATTATATGCATTCCATGCCATTCAATTTTTATCGGTTGATGACGTACATGCCACGATATCCTTGGTTAGGACAGAATTTAAAGGAAATGATAATGCTTGACTCTTATTGGTATTAAATTTTGCAATGTATTAGATTTTATAGTAATTATTCAGTTAAATTAATATTTATTTTCATTAACTCTTACTTTAATGTAAATGATAGGTGACATTATGCCATGGTCATGGACAGAGGCTGTCACCTCTGTTTCAGCATAGGAGGTTCATGCTGGTCCTCCTTCGGTACTGGATGATGCATCCAGTTCTTTGGCACAATAGTCTATTGCAGGTCCATCATCCTTGGGGCATTATGATCCTACTATCAGTGTAGGAGATGATGAGCTATATATTCAGGATAATTTATTTTTTATTTAGTTTGATAAAATTTCTTTACACTTTTACTGTAGTTTACTTATATCTATTTTTATGCAGATAAATCTGGGAGGGTTACATGTAGACGTAGACCCATGGCAGTATGGGATGTATGGCAGATGCGCGAGGATGAGAAGATAGTGATTTAGTGCAATCAGTTAGAGCAGCCAATTAAAAAAGCCGCTAGCTTATTGAGTTCCTTTTTAGGAACAGTTGCATGGAGGCATCAGCTGTGTCCACTGAGTTTTGCAAAATGGAATGACATTCTTCCGATGTATAAAGTTGAAATTCTACGAGTTGTGCAGGTAAAAATTTGAATCTAAACATTTCTTATTTTGTATACTTGTTATATGCTATGTTTTATATTTTCTTAACAATTATTTTCTTTTGCAATCCAAGTTTGTACTACCTCCATCCTCTCATGATTTGTAATGAAGTCTCTCAACCAAAAATGGAAAGAATATAAGGCATAGTTGAAGATGAAGCACAAGTTGCCTAATATGACCGAAGAGCAGGTAGTTGGTACTTATCCTCCTGATGTACCCCCTCATCAGTGAATGGAGTTGGTTCATTATTGGTTCTTAGAGAGGGGATAGGTATCTTATAATTTAATCTTTTAAGATACTTTATTAAAATATTTGATTTTTATTGTACATTATACATACATATATGCTTTACTTTCGGAATATAACAAGTATATTTATTTGATTTTGTAGATATATTCTAATATCAGTAAAGCTGCACGAGCAACCTTGTTTATTCCTCATACATTGGGATCCAAGAGTTATGCACGAGTCAGACAAGAGTTCGTATGTTCCTTAATTGTATAAATTATATTTTTTATATCAAAGCATTTATTTATTATAATAATGTATCGCGATACATGTCTACCGTGATACATGTGTACCGTGATACGTATCAGAGTAGTAATTTGCTTTGATGCAAAAAATTGTTAAGAGATGATGCCAAAACCATCAGAGATGATGCCAAAACCATCACACATGTATGAGAAACTAATCTGTGGGAAATATGTATATGCTAAATAGTAATTCTATAATCACTACAAGAAAGTATGGTATTTGTGGCAAACCTATTATGGCGAAATATTTTGTCGTTATAGGTTTATTTCTAACGGCGAAATAAAAATTAAATTCATCATAACAATTAATTATTACGGCGAAAAAATATTTCGTCGTAATTAAAAGACTTATTACGATGAATTTTATAATTCGTCGCAATAGGTCAACATTTTAATTTACGATTTTAATTTTTTAAATTTTTCTTTCTTTTATTACGGCGAAAAAATATTTCGCCGTAATTAAGAGACTTATTACGACGAATTTTTTAATAATTCAGTAATAAGTCGAACATTTTAATTTATGATTTTAATTTTTTAAATTTTTCTTTCTTTTTATTACGGCGAAAAAATATTTTGCCGTAATTAAAGACTTATTACGACGAATTTTATAATTCATCGTAATAGTCAACATTTTAATTTACGATTTTAATTTTTTAAATTTTTCTTTCTTTTTATTACGGCGAAAAATATTTCGCCGTAATTAAAGACTTATTACGACGAATTTTATAATTCGTCGTAATAGGTCAACATTTTAATTTACTATTTTAATTTTTTAAATTTTTCTTTCTTTTTATTACGGCGAAAAATATTTCGCCGTAATTAAAGACTTATTACGATGAATTATAAAATTCGTCGTAATAGGTCAACATTTTAATTTACTATTTTAATTTTTTAAATTTTTCTTTCTTTTTATTACGGCGAAATAATATTTCGCCGTAATTAAAGGACCTATTACGACGAATTTTGTAATTCGTCGTAATAGATCCAGGTTAAATTTTAAGATTTTAATTTTATTTATTTTTCTTACTATTTGTTACGACGAAATAGGTCACCCATATTCGTCGTAATAGGTTAACGATATAGTTTTCTTCTCCTTTTATTACGGCGAAATTTATTTTCGCCGTAAGAAAATAATTTATAAAAATAAAAAAATAATTATAATACGACGAAAGTTAATTGTCACCGTAATATACTTGTATTACGACGAAAATATTTTCGCCGTAATAAGATAATACTTATTTCCACCTCCTCAATCCCTCCCTCTCCCGCTGAAATTTTCTCTCGCACGCGCGCGACTTCGTGAAACCCTAACCCTGACTCCGTCCGCCGACCCGCCCCTCCCACCATCAGACGCCAGAACCAGAAGAGAGTCCGTCCGCTGACCCTCTGGAGCTCCTCTCCGCCGCCACATCCCGGAGGCCGGAACCAGAGGAGAAGGTGCAGTGGATTTCAAACTACATTTTTTTTTTTAAATCTGATTTTAGCCAGAGAAGAAGGTGCCGGAACCAGAATCTTAGTAATGCTGGTGTTATCTCTTCAGATTTGGAGGTTGAAGTGGATTTGAAAAGGATTTGGAAAGGATTTGGAGAGGATTTGAAAAGGATTTCGAGAGGATTTGAGGTTGTTTCTCAAAACCACTGAGAAATTAAAAGGTAAGTTTATCTCAATTATCACTCCTATTTTTACTGCTCAAAATTTTGATCCATAGAACTGATTTGTAGTTTTAATATGGCTTTTTTAATAGCTTTGTACTCGTAAGTATCTAGAGATAATGTGAACCGTTGATGCATATCCATCCTGTTGTAATTTTTATCTGGAAGCATTCTTGTCAATCTATAGGCATATCCATCCAGGCCATATATGAGTAAGATAATGACGTTATGTGGCGTCTGGGAGTATAAAATCTTGTTCATTTAGAGCCAAAACCATGATGTTGGTCCAACAGAAGAATCTTTAGTTTTCAAAGCGCATATATGAGTAAGCTAATGACGATTTATTTTCTTTTAACACTTTATTGATTTTAAAGATTCTGAGTTCTTGCCTTTTTTTTTTTGGCTTATCATTTAACTCCTTCACAAGGATGCAAAACTTTTAACTAAAAATAATGGTTTGGCACATTTACTACATAAAGAACCATTATGACTGATTATTGATCGGAGAATGCTTTTTAGAGTTCAGATGCTAGCTTAGCAATTTAAATTGTCCAATGAATTATCTGCTTTAGTTGTAATCTTTTGGTTGTCCTTTTCTAATTCATTTGATCCAGCAAAAACTGATGATAATTGTCAGAGGCCTGACAAAAGAAGCTTGGATAAATTTGGGAAACGGTTTAAAATTAAAGTTTCTCTCGAGTTTCTAATGTTTCCCCTGGTAATCTGAAAAATAGTTTTTATTGTGCACCCATTTTCATTTGAGCCAGTTCCATATGGCAATCTTTATATTGTTTTACATCGACTTAGTATGTGGTAAATAGAATTTTACAATGTTTGAGGGTTTTCTGAGTATCCTGTGACGTCTAATTGGCTTTCTTTGCCAGTGCGGTATTCTACATAGCACACTGCCTTGATGATGCGTTCCTAACGTGTCATTTCTAAACTTAGTATATCGCTAATCCAAGCCTGTATAGTAGAGGGGGGCAGTTGTTTATCTCATGAGATAGAGATAGAGATAGAGATAGAGATAAAATTAAGAGTTTAATTAGAGATAGAGATAGAGATAGAGATAGAGATAAAATTAAGAGTTTAATTAGAGATAGAGATAGAGATAGAGATAGAGATAGAGATAAAATTAAGAGTTTAATTAGAGATAGAGAGATAGAGATAGAGATAGAGATAATGTTTAAATTTAACCGACATCAATATTACTGTTAAATTGAGAGTTATTAATATTTAGATCTTGCGCAAATTTAGAAGATATTAGACTAATAGGTTGGAGATGTCCACTGTAACCCTAACATTATCTAAACCAGAGATGACCTGAGGAAAACAGTCTCTGACAAAATTTAATCAAACGAAAATGACCACTCTTTAAGTTTACTTGGCAAATTAATAAAAAATAGCAACCACATACATTACAAAATGCGCCACATTGAAGTTGCCACATGATAGTTTAATTGGCTGACAAGAACAACACAACTTTTTCCCAGAGAAAAAAAAAATTTAAACCGCAGAGAGAACCAGAGCAGTAAATTCTTTGTTCCCCAAAGCAGAGGAAGCTTATCCTTATGTCTGTCATCTCCTGTGCATGCTTCTTTAATGAAATTTACCTCTACAGTCCTCTCAATCGTGCGGTTCTTCATGTAGGAAGAAATTTACCTCTTTACTGAAGAATTCATCAATATTGAAGTCCCGGGTTCACACTGGCCAGTTTCATCGACAAAAACTAAGGAAAATCCAAACAGATAAATCAGCAAAACGTGGAAGTTCTTTTAACAATCTTGGGAGTAAAATAAGCTTGGAGGCATGGCTACCTCAACTTGTGTCTGAAGGGACTGAACATAGTTGATGATCTCATCAAGTATGCTTGCTTTGCCTGTTATCTTGTTGCACCCGGGCAGAAGATCTTGTAGAAATTTCATTCTCTCGCTGATCTTTTCTCTCCTCACCTGCACCAACTTTCCCTAGTTCAGTTGCACACTTTGTTTTCCAAAAACTTAAAAAAAAAATAGAGAAGGTGACATACTCTTTCAGCCAAGCTATGGCTATCGGTGGCCTGGCCCCGGCGAGCTCTCACGTGGATGTAATCTGGTTTTGGGGCCAAAGTTTTTGAATTCTCCTTGGATGTAATCCCTCGTGAAGCTTCTCTCTTGATACTGCTGTTGGATTTTTGGCTTTTCAGGTTGGGCTTAACCATTAACAGTGTGTCGCCTTTGCCTCCTTTCAATATCTTTTCCTTAATTTTGACATACTCTTAATTTTTAATAACAATACATAATCTACTACTACTATCCCAATTATATGCCAATAGAAATTGTTTCAGTTTGACATCCTGCCTATTTCTAAAGAAAGCCATATGATGGACTAAGGACATCTAGCATCAGATAACAGGAGAGTTCCGATTTGTACAAAAAATTTAACATAGCAAAATATGCTCCAAGTAAAAGGAAAACAAAGAATACTGGACCAATAAAATTAACCTTAAATTAAATAGTACACTCAGTTAATCAAATTATAAAGATTCAACATTTTTTCATTGCATTTTTAACAAGTAACATATATAAAAAATATATTTTGTAAGCTGCAATTGGTTTCTTTTCTCTTTAGCGTCTGATTGGAGTTTTAGTTTGATGTTAGCATAACCCAAGCCACTATGGCTAGCTTGGATCATAACTTAATTTCTTGAGTGTGCGTATGCGATTTTCGATTATACATCTCTTGTTTATCACTAACATATCCTTGCAACAAACAGCTGTTGTACGTCACCAACGATGCCGATTGATAAGAGTTGGATACATAAGAAACGAAATTGTCCAGAATATGATGCCGGTATTAAGAAGTTCATAGAAAAGGCAAGGCTTCATGTTAATGAAGAAGGGAAGATACGTTGTCCTTGTGTGCGGTGTTATAATGGCAAATGGCATAAGCCTGATTTAGTTAAATTACACTGTATGTTAAAGGGTTTCTCGAAGACGTATCAGACGTGGTATTTTCATGGAGAACAGTTTGGAAGCAATGTCTCAGATGAAAATGAGAATGAAGATGATGACCCAGAAAGGGAACAAGATGAGATGGTCGAAGCATTGCAGGACATCGCTGGCCCAAGTGGTGCTCACACTGAGGTTGGCAATGATGATGACAATCCGATGATGTCTGACCATGGAAGGACCGATCACAGTAAGAAATTGGATGATCTTTTCAATGAGGTGGAATCCGAGCTTTATCCTGGATGTGAAAAGTTTTCTTCTTTGACATTCTTAGTGAAGTTAATGCACATTAAGGTCCTCAATCGGTGGACAAATAAGTCTTTCAATATGTTGCTTGAACTATTAAAAGAGGCATTTCCGAATGGTACTAGAATACCATCTTCGCACTATGAGGCCAAAAAGAAGATGAATGAGTTGGGTTTAGGCTACGAGAACATACATGTATGCAAGCATGATTGTGCTATCTTTTGGAAGGAGAATGCCTATTTAGAAAAATGTCCGGTATGCAACGAGCCTAGGTACCAAGTGGTTAAAGACAAAGGTAAGAAGATACCTTATAAAGTTATGCGGTATTTTCCACTCACACCTCGTTTGAAACGTCTATATGCCTCAAGATATACAGCTGAAGATATGAGGTGGCACTATGATAAGCGACCGATCACAGATGGGGTGTTACGGCATCCAGCAGATGGAGAAGCATGGAAAGATTTTGATCAAAAGTATCCTAATTTTGCCAGTGAACCAAGAAATGTAAGGTTAGGTCTTGCTTCAGACGGATTCAATCCATTTGGGAACATGAGTAATGCATACAGTATGTGGCCCGTCATTTTAGTACCTTATAACTTGCCTCCATGGAAATATATGAAAGAGACATTCTTTATGATGTCGTTGCTTATCCCCGGTCCTAAATCTCCAGGAAGGGATATGGATATATTTTTAAGGCCAATAGTGGATGAACTTAAACATTTATGGACCGAAGGTGTTGATGTATATGATGCATCTACCAAAGAGAGTTTTCGGATGCACGTAGCTGTTTTATGGACTATAAATGATTTTCCAGCATACTCGTTATTATCTGGTTGGAGCACAAAGGGTTATAAGGCATGTCCAGTTTGTAATGAGCAAACCTCATCCAAAAAGCTGAAAGACAAGATTTGCTATATGGGACATCGCCGTTACTTGCCTATTTATCACAAGTGGCGAAATAGTAGACTCCATGATGGAAGTAGAGAGCATGGAGTCAAACCAAAAATGTTGACCGGAGAAGAAATTTTAATGCAATTACAACACATAGCTGCTGAACAGTCCGGAAAGCATCCAAACAATAAACATCGAAAGCGAAAGCGTGCACCAAATGAGTTGAATTGGTATAAGAAGAGCATTTTCTTCGAGTTGGAGTATTGGTCATCATTAAAATTGAGACATAACTTAGATGTAATGCATATTGAGAAGAATATATGTGACAATGTCGTGGGAACTTTATTAAGCATCGAAGGTAAGACAAAAGACACATATAAAGCAAGAGAGGACCTGGCTTCAATGGGGATCCGAAGGGAGTTGTGGTTACAAACTCAAGGTAATAGAGTTTATAAGCCTCCTGCATCTTACACCTTAACATTAGATGAAAGAAGACAATTCTGTAAGTGGCTAAAATCTGTGAAGGTGCCCGATGGATATTCTTCCAATATTTCAAGGTGCGTAAATGAAGGTGATGGAAAGATATCCGGCTTGAAGACACATGATTGTCATGTACTACTTCAAAGATTGTTACCTATTGGCATTCAACCATTCTTGCAGAAACATGAGAGTAGTACTTTAATTGAGCTTTCTAATTTCTTCCAACAACTTTGTTCAAGGACATTGTATGTTAGGGATTTGGAGTTGTTACAAGAGCAGATTGTGGTGATCTTATGTAAGCTTGAACGAATTTTCCCACCAGCATTTTTTGACGTTATGGTGCACTTATCAATTCATTTGCCTTACGAGGCCTTACTTGCCGGACCTGTTCAAAGTAGATGGATGTATCCTTTTGAAAGGGCACTTGGTACGTATAAACAATACGTACGTAATAAGGCTCGTCCGGAAGGTTCAATTGCAGAAGCTTATGTTGTCAACGAGTCTCTAACATTTTGTTCAATGTATCTTCGAGGCATAGAAACAAAATTCAATCGTCCGGAACGAAATTTTGATTCGGATAGCCATTTGGACAAGCAATTAAATATATTTGCAACTCGTTGGCGGCCTCTTGGAAAAGGAAGAATGGTGCATTTAGATGATAAAACTTTAAAACAAGTACATTGGTACCTCATCAATAATTGTCCAGAGGTGCAACCATTTCTCAAGTAAGTATACTTGTAAAATTATTTCTTCATATCATGCAATTTTCTATAGTGCTCATTAGCGTAATGTTCTCTATAGCCAACACATTGATCAGCTAAATCCAACTGGACCGGAACAACTGGACCAATTACAAAAGGAAAGATTTTTGGAGTGGTTTAAAAATGAAGTAAGCCCGTAATTCATTTATATTGTCAATTAATATATCATATGTCTTTATTTCAAATGACGTTGATGTTTGGTTTATCCAGATGTTAAATAAGCATTTTGCTGGGGCATCTGAAGCTACTGATGAGCTTTATTCATTGGCTATTGGTCCCGACAGTCGTGTGTTCTCGTATACTGGCTGTGTGGTGAACGGCGTTAAATTTATCACTGTTACTCGGGATGTCGGCCATAAAACACAGAATAGTGGCATTTGTGTTCCCTCTACTCATCTAGGAGAAGAAATTACCTTTTATGGTATATTATTAGAGGTCCTTGAATTTCATTTTGTTAAAGGTTGTAAGGCGATAATGTTCAAGTGCAAATGGTTTGAAACTGAACCAAAGCACAGGAGAATGCAACAACATTATAATATTACAAGTATAAATATAAGTTCGGAATGGTACAAACATGAGCCATTCATTTTAGCATCACAAGCTGAAAAGGTTTTCTACTTGGATGATTTGAAGAACAATTCTAATTGGAAAGTGGTATACAAGGTTAGTCATCGTCATTTGTGGGATATTCCAAAAAAAGATGATGATGTTCAGGAAGAAGTATATCAAGAAGATGATTCAGCAGCCCTTCGATTCACATGTGAGCAACCTAACATGGACTTAATAACATCTCGGCGTACGGACACTGATGCTGAAATAGTTGCAACTCAAGAAAACATTAGAGGTCATAGTGATGTCGGTCAAGAAGACTTTATATGCGAAGATGTTGAGGAGGACGACACACTAGCTGATTATGACAGTGAGGGATCTATACATAGTTCTGATATGGAGGATGATGAAGAAAATGAGCATATTAGTGATGACAGTGATTAATTTGGTAGCATTCATTTTTTTTTACTTATTATAACTATATGTTCTTATACTTTCTTATTTGTTAATTCTAGTTTGTATGTTTGTTTGCAGATGTCTTCGAGAGATACTCCTGCTACATCGAGGCGAGATGATTCTCCTTACATTCCAGCTCTGACAGAGGGGTCATCTGTCGGCGCATCAGGTAATAACTCTATTTTAAACTTATATTATTTGGCTATGTTTCTTTATGTTATTTTGCACTAATTTAGTTCATTATGTTTTGCAGCTACATCATCAAAGAAGAAGGGCCGAGGTCCTGCTCGCGGATACAAGTCCGCACATCTGATTGATACGCGTCGTGGACAGAAGTTGCCTATTCTTCTGCCACCTGAGGTTGGACGACCATTGGGTGAGTTTCGCTCTGAGTTTCTGACCGAGATAGGAGTGGTTGTACGTGACATGGCACCACTTGCGGTCAGAAAGTGGAGTGAGATCACTGATGCACAGAAAGCACCTATGATCGATCGACTTCAGGTCAGTATAATTGTATTAGATTACTTTAGATTACGTTTAATGTACTTAATATACCTTATAACTTTTATAATTTATATATATATATACTTGCAGGAGAAGTTCGATCTTGATATGAATTTAGATCATATTAAAAAAGGTATTGAGTTTCAAATGAATAAAGTTTATCGAGAATTTAGATATCGGCTTCATATCCACTTCATTAGTCACGGTGGGGACACAAGTGTGAGCTTAGCAAAACAAAATAAGCCATCTCGTGTCTCGCAGAGTGACTGGGACTTTCTATGTGATTACTTTTATTCAGATGATTATAAGGTAAATACATCCATACAAATATTTTAATAGTTTATATTTTTTATAAACTCATATAACCATTTTCATTAATTCTTTGATGTAGAAAAAATCAGAAACAAATAAATCTAATCGGGAATTGCAGCCATATGCTGCTCTCACTGGATCGAAGTCTATACCGGCTCACTCTTATGATATGGTAAGGAATACTGTGAATCTAGTGCTTTTATATTCTAAGCATGAACCTAGGTATTCGATGCATGGGTCTAGTTGGTCTGAATTTGTCATCGTGTTGTAATGCCTGCGTATCTTATTGATTGAGAATGGTTGTTTTATGTTGGTTGTAGGTTTGTTTCTTTATGTTTGAATATGCCATGAATTGGTTTAGATTACGTGGAAATTTTATTTTTGTATTATAGAACAAATTTGAACGCCACAAATTTGAACCATAAGAACAACCATATATCATATTACAACATTATAACAATATAATTTTATACTCTTTGACTAATATGCAACTTGCATTTGAGATAAGGGTACTAAAGTAATTTTACTGTGATCCACCAACCCATGTAGCTTAGTCTCAGCTTGCCAACTGAGTTCCTCTAGCTCAGGGTGCTTTATCTATGTAATCGTTTCATGGATGATTTGGATCTCTTCATGTATCTGCAGTTCATTCTTCTCATCATGCAAATAGTCATTCTGTCAAAGAGAGAAATCAAAGGTTGAACACTTCATGGGCTGGAGTAGATCTTGAAGTGAGATTGATGATTTATGAAGGGTTATGATTCATAGATAAATAGATCTCATGAAAAATTATCTCAATGCACCAGTCAGTGAGTCTGAAGGAGACTCTACTTGATATCCCTCCTATAAATTCCAGAACTGTGGTTGGTTAGTCCAATCTTTCACTCTTTGAATACTGAGGCTCTGCCACAGTTATAAGATTATTGTCTTAAATTAATGGAACTGATAACAGAAAAAAATTAATGGAACTGATAACAGAGTGCAGTTAGCACATGATTTAACTTTTAGTTGGTAAACTCAGTTAGACTGTTGGATTTGAATTCTTCAACCTTCGTAAACTTTTTGTTGGTGATGGGTGGGTGTCAGCTTGTATGCCTCCATGTTCTATCATCTCTTATTGCTCCTTCCTGCATTCTCCAAAAATTTGACCTTGTCTAGGGACAACAGCTAGTTTCCAAAGGCATCCTTATCTCCATTGTTATCTGTACATCTTTATTCTAATACAAGCAACATGATTTGCTTGAACTCTATTAAAGTCTCAGTTCACTTGATTGATTGGTAGGATCAAATTCTCCACTTGGTTAGCCTTCATCTAAGAAATTGCAGCTAGATTGCCACTGGGTTTAGATTGGAGATGATCATGTCTGGGCTAAGGATGACATGGTCTTCTGAATCAACCGTTGAATTAGTTTTATCTGTTTTGTGGAATCAGGATAGTGTCCCATAAATTAGGCCATGGTAGAGTAGGACCATATCTCAGAATATAGGCCTTGAACTGAAATATTTGTTCAATTTTAGGTGGTCTGTGGCAAATGTGTATCTGAAGAATTTGCAGGACCAAATGGAGAGCTCATTTGCTTGCCAACACATCTGCATATGACTTTTTTGCAATGCTATCTCCTTCCTGCATACTCTGTGTTCTAACGGGACAATTAAGTTATGTTGCCATTTTTTGCGTTCTTTTTGTAACAACATCGCCTAGTTAAGTCTCCAACAGGAACTGGGGAAAACAAAAACCCAAGTTATTAATTTTTATATTCGGATCTGTTGTTGTGAAATATGGACAGATCAGAGGAGTTATTTCTACTAGATCTAGAACTTGATGAATTTTGATTTTCAGATCTGTTGTGAAATATGGAGAAGATCAGAGGAATTTCTGCTAGATCTAGAAGTTGGTGGATGTGGTAGTTATTTTTCCTTTTGAGGCTTCTGTTGTATATTGTTGCATGTTGTGAGATTATTAGATTATTCCATTGATACATTGAAAGATCTCCAATTCACTTTGTATTAGATTATTCCATTGATACATTGATAATTGTATTAGATTATTGTCTTAAATTATTGTTTTAAATTATTATTGTTTCTTTTCAGAGAGATCCTGTTACTGGAGAGGAGCCATCAAGACTTCATATGTGGAATACTCTTCATTTTGATAAAAAGAAGAATCAATGGATAAATGAAAAAGCTGAAGAAACCCATGTAAGTTTTATCAATTAAAAATACAATATTATTGAATGTAATGTTTTATACTAAACATATTGAATTTGTTTTCTTTTCATTGCAGGCACAGTTAATAGAGCGAATTTCCTCACAGGACTCTACAGGAGAACCAATCAATGAGGATGTCATTTTGGAGGAGGTTTTAGGCTCTAGATCTGGTTATAAAAGAGGATGGGGTCCATTACCGAAGGGTACATCGAGAATTAGAGGTAGTTCTTCATCTTCTGAAAGCTCACAATTAAAGGGTGAATTACATGAGTGCCGACAGCTCATCGCTCAGCAAGAGAATAAGCTTGCTCAACAAGAAGATAAGCTCGCTCAGCAAGAGGATAAACTCACTCAGCAAGAGAAGACTATCCAGGATCTAAAGGCGACGACTGCTGAGCTCACTGCTTTCATGCGACAGTTAGTGCCTGGATATCATCCTAGCGGATCCCAGCAGACTTCACCTCCATAGGACATGTATTTTTTTTTAAATTATGTATTTTTTGAAACATTGTATATGACGATTTTATTGAAATGAATGAAAATTTTTATTAATTTTTTGTGAAACTTTTATATTAGAAAATTATTTCTAGTATCGTTGCTTTAATATTATATTATTGTAACAGGTGCAATACAAAAAATATTAAAATAAAATTTTAATATTTTTTAAATTTAAATAAAAACCTATTACGGTGACTTATTTTCGCCGTAATAGATTGCTATTACGGCGAAAATAAGTCGCCGTAATAAAATTTTAATTAAATTTTAATATTTTTTAAATTTAAATAAAAACCTATTACGGCGACTTATTTTTGCCGTAATATCAACCTATTACGGCGAAAATAAGTCGCCGTAATAGGTTTTTATTTAAATTTAAAAATATTAAAATTTAATTACGGCGACTTATTTTCGCCGTAATATCAACATATTACGGCGAAAATAAGTCGCTGTAATAGGTTTTTATTTAAATTTAAAAAATATTAAAATTTTATTACGGTGACTTATTTTCGCCGTAATAGGTTGATATTACGGCGAAAATAAGTCGCCGTAATAGGTTTTTATTTAAATTTAAAAATATTAAAATTTAATTAAAATTTTATTACGGCGACTTATTTTCGCCGTAATATCAACCTATTACGGCGAAAATAAGTCGCCGTAATAGATTATTACGACAATATATTTCTACGACGATTTGTAATGTATTACGACGAATTTTTTATCATCATAATAAGTTATTACGACGACTTTTGTACCTATTGCGACGAATTAATTCGCCATAATAAATCATTTTTTTTGTAGTGAATGTACTAATGACAAGAAAGGAGAACTTCAGAGTCTCAATTTATAGTTGAAAACGGACTAGAAGTTTCACCAGTTAGACTTGAAATATCTATTCATATGCATGGTGGTTTGTGCAATTGCTTTAGTTAATTTGAAAAGAAAGAAGAACTATTTGGTAGTTCTCCAAGCATAACATCTTTGAATTCATTTATTATCTTGGTCATTCTGATACTCTGTGATGTTTGATTTCTTCTTTCCCAACTGGCACATATAATTCTGCTCTTCTTATTCATCTTGACAAAATCAGTCAAGTTCAAGAGTGTAGATGAGTCCCTATTCTCCCTAGTAAAGGCTTTATCTTTCATTTGTTGCAAGCCAAACATTCTTCCTTGAGAGAAGAAAAGTGTCTGCCTCCTTTACATTCACACATTTGTATCAATGGACTGATGGGTTATAATTATTTTCCTTCGAAAAATTTTAGGCCTGCATGGCATTTTATCAATGAAATGTGTGGTTGTGATGCTTAATCTCTCTGTTATTGTACTGCTAATGATTGAACTGAAATTATTGTTACAGGCAGTCCCTTAGGTGGTATATGGGCCTTAGAATGACCGGGAGACCTTTGCCTAGATCATCATAGGGTAGGCACCTGCATCACCCAAGCTTGGGGCCTGTCTCAGCAGCTGGGTGGCATCTAGGTGGGAGGCCTTAGAAATAAATGAGATATTGGGTCCTAATTCATTCAATTGTCTTCTGACATCCAAGCCTACATGATATTTTATTAATGTAATGTTTGGACATGGCTCAAAATCTTGAGAGAAGAAAAGTGATCTTCTTTATCTTCAGTCGGTAGTGCAATCATAGATTTTTGAATAGGTATTTCACCTGCTATATCACCTTCAATTCCTTCTTCACTATCATCAGCTTCATATACGTTTTCATTATGATTTTCAGTATCTAAACTCAAAATTTTGATTGTGCTTCCTCTTGCTCTTCTGCCAGATTAACCTTCATATAAATCCATGTCTCAGGATATTCATTAGATTTATGCCCAATCTCAGAACACTTGTGACATTTAATTACCCCTTGAACTAGAGCATTACTTCGTGCCTTCCAGTCCTTACACCTGAATTGTTTGCTTTCTGGCTTGGACATGAAGGAATGGTTGCTTGACTACCTTGAGCAGAACTAGCTGCCTTGCTAGTTGATGCATCCCTATTGCATTCATTCATGGACCTGTGGGGGGATTATGAGTGAGCTAAGCTTCAACTTCAAGTTCTAGCTAATATGCATCAGTCACTTTACAAGGGTGGTTTAAGCTAGCTTGATCTTGTATGGCCAATTGGAGCCTATTCATGTATTGGCTAACCATTTGGAATTGAGTTTCAATCAATTTTCTCAAAATCATTTGATTGAACCCTTGGATGCACACCATTCCATTGTGAATTGCAATTAAAGTAGTGCTTGCAGGGAGTTTTGGCGTAGTTTTTGGCAAGAGACAGAATCAAATGGATGTCTTAATAAAGTGAACAGCACATGATGAATAAATACAGCAAGTCTATAAAAATGGATTTTGGATTACATATTAGATGCTTGTTGTATCGCGATACCCAACATGTGTATCGCGATGCACATATGTATCAGTATACTTTAATTATTTATAAATTATTAAACTTATTTACAAACTATAATTTTTCTTGTAGATGGATGAGCATGGGCAAGAACCCCGTAAGGTGGAGTTTTACCGGATGATTCATATTTATGATGATGGCACTTTTGTCAGAGATGAGTCGAGGGACTTATATGTAATTATTTATTATAATTTATTTAATGCAATGATTTTAATTTGATTTTGTTATTCAGTAAGATCTTTTTTTTTTAATTAATACAAGAAAGAGCTACAGCTCTTATTGCTGAGTGTATCGACGACTCTGCAGCATCCACGCAGAGTAGTCGTATTGAGGCCGATGTGTTTACGGAGCTGATAGAGCCGGAGCGGTATGGTCGAGTGAGGGGTTATGGAGTTGAAGTCACCCCCACTCAGATATCTGAGATGAGTAGATGTGCACGTAATGCTACAAATGCTGCAGATGGTGTTCGCATACTTCAGCAGGAGATAGAGGAGATGTGACATAGCTGTATCGCCGACAAAGCAGCGATGAAGGAGATGCAACGGAGTCATGCTAACGATAGAGCAGCGATGGAGGAGGTGCAACGGAGCCGTGCCAACGATAGAGAGCGATGGATTCTACGAGAGAGCACATTGAGCGGCTTACATCTATCGTACAGATGTTTGTTCCACATCAGGTAAATATATATATTATTAATTATATATTTTATATTAAATCAATTATTTATCTAATATATTGTAATTGATAGTTGAGCAAATTAAATATTTTTAATTATTCTTATAGGCTCCTAGAGCATCAGATCCTCGCCGACAGGGTGACGACCTTCCTCTTGCAGATCATTAGCCTCAGCTTTTTTTATTTTATATTTTTTATTTCATATATTTTTAAATTTGGTTAAACTTTATATTGTATCAAACTATCTCTTAGTTGATTGTAATGAAATTTATATTTGAAATTTTAATTTGGATGTGAAGAATGCAATGTGATTTTATGTTTGTTATGATTGCATTGTATAGGTTTAATATAATTTAGATTGCCAGCATGTACCAAAAACTTGCTCCAAAACTACCTTGATAACTGTGTTCCATTTAGAATAGTAGCTGATATGGTCAAAGTGGCACCAATCATATGAAGTATAGTGTCAATAAGAGAATGCCACATATTGTTCAAGAAAAATTGTGTAACCCATGATGAACTTATTACTAGGTAGTATTTGATACTAGTAGCTTTGTGCATGGAATCCCCAGGATCTATGACTATGGAATTTTCAGGATCTATGACTTTGTTGTTACCTTGCTTTTAAGAGGCTTTTGTTGTTTCCTTGCCATGTAGTTTCCTCCATAATTCATGGTTTACATTAACTTTGCATATGCTTTTGTCTCACTCTCGTATTGCAGTAGCAAAAACTATCTTATTAAACCTTTCAAAGTCCTTGTGTTGATGTGGCAGAGCTCCAATTTTGCTTATAGACATTGTTCACTGTTAAGACTGATTAAGGATTATTACAAGAGATTCCACTTCATAATCTGTATTGATAGCTATTTCTCATCTCGTATAAGGCATCACTCCCCAGACTATGATTGCATGCTAACAGGGACTGTACTGTGGTAGCTACTGCTTGACCCGATGGTTTCTTTTTTTTTCTATGTGTGTGTATGTGCAGGCGGGACATCAAATTTACGGTGCCGATGCCTATAATGGCATCGACACCATAATTAGCCAAGCCGGGGAAGCCGAATTTACGGTGTCAATGCTTTTTAAGCATTGGGAACCAAAATTAGCCGAGCCAAATGGAAGCCATAAATATGGTGCCGATGCTTCCATAAATATGGTGCCGATGCTTTTTGAAGCATCAGCAAACTTTTTGACGCTTTTTAAAAGCGTCGGGAACCAAAATTAGTCGAGCCGAACGGAAGTCATATTTATGGTGCCGATGCTTTTTAAAGCGTCGGCAAACTTTTTGATGCTTTTAAAAAGCATCAAAAAAATTTTCTCCACTCTCATTGTACCGAGGCTATTCCGATACTTCATGTCGCGTTGGAATGCTACTTTTCGACACTAAAAAGCATCAAAAAATCACTTTTTTAGCGCTGTTATTCTTAAAATTTGCTGTAGTGATGCATTGTTTGTTGCATGTTAATATTTAATAACAGAAACTCCAACTGAATAATTTGTTTCTTCTCTGAGTATATGGTAAGGGTATCATTTTTATCCTTAACTATTTATCATGGTGCTAATGTGCTATTCAAAAGATGGATATGCAATTCTTCAACTATGGAAGTTATCCCTCTTTCACTATCTATAGTGAGAAGTATCAAGCTCACACATGCCTATGCAAACCCTTGTTATCTCCTTGCAAATTTCCATAACACTAGGATCTAGATAGAAGGGCAATCCATTACTATCATTACTTGGATCTACTTATGCTCAATGGGTCCTCCATTTCCTTGCATAATACTAGAAATGGATTCATTTGATGAATCTTCCAACATGACAAATCACACATTATCAAATAGTTAACTAATGATTTTAGGATTTTGAAAGTAGTGATAGGAAAGATATATTCTCACTTCCTAAAGTATATAAAAATTGGATATATCCCTTGAAACCAAAGAAATTATTTGGTTAATTACTATAGTAATTTTACTTGATAATAGAATTATCGATAATAGGACCATCAGTGATCCAATGTCATTCATATTTCAATAATTAAAGATTATCAGTGATTGTAAATCACTATAGTTGATATATCATTGGGAATAGAAGATCACCATTTGCTATACCAATAATACTCAAAAACTTATTTGCATAATATTATAGTATTATATATTATGTAATAATAGTCTTATTATATTATACTCATTAATATATATAATAATTTATTATATATAATAGATATGATTATATAATATTTATATGTTATAATAATATATAATATATTATTATAATATAAAGGAAGAGATTGATCAATATATGGATATAATTATCTATAAATTTTGTGCATATTACCATCATCATGGAGATCCAACATTTCTAACCTCTTTGGCATGAATAAATTCATCCCTTTTGATAATAATCTTAATCCCTCAATAATCATAGATCACAGCTACAATAAGGATTCCAAACTATCTCAAGATCATTAGTGATATTTTAAATATCACCCCATACAAAATAACACCTAAGGGGCTGTTTGTTATGGAGTGATCTTTGTAATATTATTGGCGATCTTGGGATGGTGATAAAATCATCGATCTCATTTAGTATCCTCATTTTTGTAGTGATCATGATCACAATTGGATTAGGATCACTATCAAGTGGATGAGATTACTGGAATACTATGGCGATAATGATCTAAACCAAAAAATTTAGACAACTTTGCTTATATATTTATCAATCTATTCCCCTATATTATTGTAATATTATTATATTAATATATAACTAATATTATATTATAATATTACATTATAATATTTATGATTAATATAATATATAATATTAATTATTGTAATATAGCAATTCATATTATATTCTGATTTATATTTATTATATAAGAAATAAATTTAATATATATTCACTCATCTTTATAAGTTAGGACATAATATGGATTCATGGTCTACGTAGGATCAAACGATGAGTCCAATCTAAAATAATTATGATGTTGTCAGCTACAACTTATGTGCATCTGTACCGGCAAGAATGACAATAAACAGAAGTCGAACATGAATATTGCTGCCAATCTCTACTCCACTCTCTACCAAAGGGTCGTTTGGCGTGCGGAAATGTTACTCTTTAATTGGAATAAGTGAAAAGCATTGTTGTTAAATTTTCCCCCACAATGCTGTTAAATTTTTCCCCACTATCTATTGTGCAAGAGCAATGCCTCATTAAGGCTTGGTTTTAGTTTTCATGAATGTAATGTTTTCCATATAATCCCAGCTCAAATGCTCGGGACAGATGGTGACGATGTTCACCATCTTCACCAAACCCTTTCATGGACATTTTCCATGCATCAAGCTCACGACCACGCTGCTATGCCTCCCCGGCCTGAAACCACTGACCTACTCCAAGGATTTTTCTCTTTTTGTTGGGTAACTGAAAGAAGTTTAAGAGTTCCCCAAATTTGTTAACATACTTCAAGGATCATAGAGTGATATACTACAAGATACCAACAGCTGAGCTGCATTTCTATTTCTTCTCCATGTTCATACCTAACTTGATTCATCGCACCATGCAAGTAGTTGAGCTAGAAGGATGTGGCATTACTTTGACAAGAGGAAGTCGGTGCAAGTGAATTGGAGTTCAACCTAATGTAGGTGTGAGGCCATTGATAGAGATCGATCGAGTCAAATTGGAATCAATTTGATAACATGGTTTGTGCTGCTTAGCTTTTCCTGCTAGCCATCCATTTTTGGATGCAAAACTTATTCATTACCAGAGTTAGTGATCACTTTCTACTTAGAATTTCTTGTTTCTTATCAGAGATGTCTTCTTCTTCTTCTGTTTTCTGACCTTCCTCATTGGTACCACAGGTCTGCTTCTTAAGAGCCGTTCGTGTCACGTAGAATTTTATTTACGTCAAAGAAAAACTTAATTTGAATCTTACAAGGTCTGAAAATATACTTGGCTTGCTTGCCACATTTTACTTAGATTTGCTATGAGATAGCTAATTGATATGACTTTAGAAAAGTTTTGAAAGTGACAATTAAAATACTCTATTCTATTAATTGCTTATATTTCTTTCAACTTTTTTTTTCTTTCGTATATAGTACTTGTTTATTTTATAATCCACTATTTAGTGATCCTTCATTTTCTGCTTCAATAAATTATGTGGCTGAAAGAGAAACAACTCCTTTAGCCTTCATCTACATCACAAATATATATATAACAAGTTTAGCATACAGCAAATAGCAAGCTAACACTATAAAAAAATAAAAATAATTTTTAAATGAAAAAGACCTGTCCAACCTGAGTGGAAGTTTAATTTTTTTTTCAAAAATTAAAGACGATTGATGCTTGGTTCCAAAAATTTAGTTGGGCTCCAACTGCAATAAAAGCGCGTCCATTCATTTTGTGCATACAAAAAGAAAAAGTTTTTGTGCATTATCTTCAATGCATAAAGATGCACATCAGGCATATGCATGATTGCATATGCATGTAAGCGAGTCATGCATGCTCGCACGGACATACGGTCAATGGTCATGCCTGATACGCATTTTATGCACCGGACTCGGATGCATAAAGACTTTTTCATACAAAAAAAGTCTTCATATCACATGGCATGAAGAAATTTATGCAACCTGTATGAATTGTTGCCCTAACTTTCTTTGTACACCAAACTGGCGTCTCATGGTATCTTCTTTTTCTTATTTCTTTTGTTTGATCCACTAGTCTTGCCATCTCATTCCATCCACTTGGCCAGCTTAGTTTTCAGCCGGCTCGAAATTTGTTACCTCATATGAAAAGGCTAAATCTGGGCCAGCATTTTGAAAGCGGGTTCAATTAAGTCACCAGGTCAAGTTTGCTGCCGTCTCTACTCGCTTCGAAACGTAATATAGCCTTAAGTTCACTTACTCCCAGAGATGCGAACAAATTACCAACACATTTTCGTGACTTCTTTCCCCTCTTATATCTGCGAGAGAGGGAGGAGGGACACTACAAAAAAATCAATTTTTGCCTACGATTTTTTCGTAGGGAAAGGTTAAAAAATCGTAGGGAAAGGCTTTCCCTACGATTTTCGTCGTAGGCAAAAGTTGAGAGAAATCGTAGGCAAAAGTGCGTCGGGAAATCCTTTGCCTACTTTTAAAAAATCGTAGGCAAAGAAATACTTTTACCTACGATTTTTTTTCGTAAGTAAAAACCTTAATTCGTAGGGAAAGAGTGAGCAGATTTTCAGCTTTCAGATTTAAAATTTTAAAACTTTTGCCTACGAAAATGAAAAATCGTAGGAAAAATTTAAAAATGTATTTTAATCCGTATCTGTCCCTACGATTTTTCTTAAAATCGTAGGGAAAAGTTGGCTCATTATAATTTATAATTATTCCTTTCCCTACGAAAAACCTGAAAATCGTAGGGAAAAAATAGAAAAAAATAATTTTTTATCCACATTTTTATCTAAATTTTTTTTAAAATCGTAGAGAAAAATTGGCTAATAATAATTTTTAATAATTTCTTTCCCTACAAAAAAAACCCCAAAATCGTAAAAAAAAATAAAAAAAATATTTTTTTATCCACATCTTTCCCTACAATTTTTCTTAAAATCATAGGAAAAAATTGGCTAATAATAAATTTTAATGATTTATTTCCCTACGAAAAACCCTAAAATCATAGAAAAAAATTAAGAAAAATATTTTTTATCCCCATCTTTTCCTATGATTTTAAGAAAAATCAGAGGAAAAAATTGACCAATAATAATTTTTAATATTTTCTTTCCCTACAAAAAATCCCAAAATCGTAGAAAATATCAAGAAAAATATTTTTTATACACATCTTTCCCTACAAAATTTCTTAAAATTGTAGGGAAAAATAGTAAGGTACATTATTTTTAAAATGTTTTTAGCTATAAAAAAATAAATTACAGGAAAAAGTGATTAAATTATTATTATTTAACCATTTTTACCAGCAAAAAAATTAAATCATAGAAATATAATAAATAAATATTTGTTCCCTATAAAATTTGTAAAATCATTGGAAAAAGTTATATTTAGTTAATTTTAAATTATTTAATTTTTTTAAATTATATTTCTATTTTAAATTTTTTTATTATTTTAAATATTTTATTTAAATAAAATAATTTGTTTGTTTCATATTTTATTTAAATATTAAAAACTATATCAATAAAATAATATGATTCTTTACATACAATATTCATTACATATATAAATTATTACATAATGGCAACAAAAGATAAACATCAAAACAACTAATAAATAAAACTCAGTAGTCCATATCAATTACAATATCTATAGGTAACATAAAACATCAAAACACATGAATGAAACGACACAACATAAGGTCATAGCATTACAGCAAATTTAAGGGCTGTCGACGCTTTTAAACAATTTAAAGGTTAACAAAATTTAAAAATACATAAAATGAAAGATCTAAAAATAAAAATAGGCGAGGTCAATGATCTGTAGGAGGAAGATCGTCACCCTGTCCGCTCCGATCTGATGCTCCAGGAGCCTATAAAAATAATTAAAAAAGTTTAATTTGCTTAACTATCAATTACAATATTAGATAAATAATTGATATAATATAAGAATATATATTTAATAGTATATGTATTTACCTACATATAAATAGAGTATTGCACTGAACATCCAAAAACAGTCCATTTATTAAACAATTTTCAAGATTTATGATGTTATGACTGGTTTGACAACTTGGTTAATCCGGCTAATACTTAGGTGGACCATCTCATTTTCCATTAAAAAAATAGTCCATTAAGTACTTATATGTAGTCAAAAAATTTTGCACAATCAGAGGGTTCCTGGTTTGAAAGAAGGAATATTTTCTGGACTTCATTTTCCATTAATAAAGGAAGAAACAAGGAAAACATTTAGTTTTTCTTTTGAATTTTTGATTGCTCACACACGGCAATATTTCATGTTGTTAGAAAGTAAGTTGAGGTGTTTGTCTGTACAGAACTTAAGTCTCAACTAACTCCAATCAAACATAACTAGTAATAGCTTTAAACATAATTAACTAATAATATAGATTATCATTACTAGGTAAAGTTCAAAATACAATAAAATAAAAATTGTCCTAAAACATAAAGCCATTATTTGATTTTTGACAACAGGAAAAAAAAAAGGAAAAAATTTTATTGCAAATTTTAAAAGAGAAAAACCTTGAACTAGCAGTTCACTGTTGCTCAGCAACAGCTCTCCTCCTGCCACGCCTCCAGAAAGCATTTTCAATGTTGGGTACACTGTGTGACAAACTGATAAAATCATCCAGTCAAAAGCTCTATATATATCAATGGTCATTCTATAACATATAAATATAAGAACAGAAAAAAGCTAATATAAATCCCTGTTGTATGAGTGCTCTATTCTATTAAAGAAACCCCCAAAAAAATGAAAATAAATCATTGAACTAAACCAGTGTATGTTGTACAATTTGTCAAACTATGCCAGCAGCAGTACCTTAACTTTCCCTCCACAAAAGCTATTGATTTCAGCATGATATTCCGCAATGAAGAACCAGTTGCATTTAGTGACAAATCCATTCTTCGCTGAAACAATGATCGGAAGTTTCCATCTTGCTCTTCACTGCAATATTAGAAAGAAAATTAGCTAACTACAAAAATACATATATTTCAAACTAATGCAGTCTAATTTTGCATACTACAGGATATCATTACCGCAAACTCTACCCAGATGAGAAAATATCAATAGTAGAAGGATGCCTTAAACGGAAAACTAAAAGCAAAAGTCAGGACAAATGGTTACATGCACACACATAAAAACCTTCCACATTTAACAATGGCTTGACCATGCAGTTAGATATGAGTCATGAAAGTAATAGGTATCCGCATTAAATTGGCAAACAATTTAATTAAACATGTGCTTGAAAATATTAAATTGGACATGCACATTTGGTAGAATGAAAAAAACTCACCAAGTCAAACTTAAGTTTAGGTTTCAGCTCTCAGCAAACACCTACTGCTTATATATACTCTAAGAGTACATGTTGGGAGGAATGATCCACTTATCACAGATCGACTTGAAAAGTTTTGGCAACAGTTACCATTTTATAGTAACTACATATAGCACAAAAAAACACAAAGGTCTGAATAAAACCAACAGATAAGTTTTCAATATCGATTTTGCAGACCTTGCCAAAAGGTGTCGATTGACTGATTAATTTATCAACCAATGTTTATCAGGTTTCGCATTTCATTTGATTATCTTAACACAAAACATAGTAGCATAATATAAGATTAAAAGATCACATAGAAATTCTCATAGAAAATCTCTAATGCAATTCACGTACCATGCACCATCTGTTCTGTCATAAAAGCCACATAAAGGACTATTGGGTTCAAGGGGAGAATTGCAACAGTCATAATCAGCTAAATCACTCTCTCCTGCTGCAGAGAGATGAGACATGAAGACGCCCTTGGCTGAAAATGGAATTAAGTTTCCAGGAAAACGCATAAGATGAACTAATGATTCCACTGAATTCAGCAGAACTACCACAGACATATGCCTATATGAGTCTGTATATTCAACTGATCCATCACTAGGAAGGTCCTGGGAAAGTAAAAACATAAGCATAGTTACAGAGCAATTCAAGTCTGGATCAGGAAATCAACAAAAAATTATGCCTGACAGGGAAAAAATCATAAATATATGGATTCAGATGTTTTAAAGCAAAATGAAACATTACCACCATAAGTTTGCTCTCAAGACCTACAGCATCAGCAAGGACTTCAAAACAAAATTGCTCTAGGCCGGCACGATCCATGCCTTATCTGCCCCAAGAGTTGGACACCCCGATTTTCTATCAAATGACAGATCTCTTCAGCTGTAGCTTTTGCAGGGCTCAGTTCCAGATTTGGGCGTTTATGGAAGTCAGAAACCTGTACAGAAATTTAGTTCAGCATGAGTCCCATCAAGCATATAAAAAACCTTAATTCTTACGTGTGGTCGATAGCAGATGCACCCACAACCACTTTCCTCAAGTGGTCACTCTGCCCATCTAAACTTGGTTGACAATACTGGCCAGAACCTCCTCCCTACCATCAACATTCCATGCATGCTGACTCACCCCAGCCTCGACACACCAACCACTACACACACACAAACACGCACCCACCAAAACATGAATGATACTCCCCTTCATAGTTGGTAGAACTTTCTAGGGAACAAAATAGAACATGCTAGATCCCTTTGTAACTCTTTCAAAGAGTAAACAAAACAACTCTATAGATCATGCTTTGCACAAGAGTCCCAAGAGAAAGCATTAGAGAACTGTACCCAACAGTCAATGGCAAAAAGAACTAACCAGACCAGCTATCTTTTTAATCAGTGATGCAGGATTTGAGTTCAGTCCTTTCACCAATGCTATACTCAATTGCTTCAACATGGATAGCTTCTTATCCTTTTCAGAATCCACAAGAATGATATCTGCCTTAAGTGCCAAACCAAAAGAATGAAGGTCATCTGGAGATGGAATCGCATCAAAAAGCTGTGATAGTCTTAGATCACCTTACCTATCTTAGTTGGCTTTAAACTTTTCTTACACGCAGATCTCTATTTGTTTTAGCTTGTGACAGTCCAAAAAAGAAAAAGTCTTAAAGTACAAGATCACCTAAACATCAACTATCGTACACTGTTAGTTCCCATGCCTCACAGAAATAAAATTAGAAAACAAAAATAATAGCACTCAAGAGCCAAAATATATCACCAAGAAAAATCAGAGCAGAAGAAGCCAAATCTTTAATCAACCTATTCCCAACACACGACACCAAACCTTCACTATAGCAGTCTTTCAAGAGCAGAGCAAAGCATGGATTAAAAAAATTATAAGAGCATAAATTTCGTAGATCAAAAGCATATGACTAATCACTATCAACCTGTTCCAACCCTTCACCAAGCAACAGAAATTGTGGTCCCAAGAAAGTTATATTAAAAAAAAAGCTAGATGTTAGGTCACGATGATGACTATTGGCTGTTACAAGCTGAACCCAAAACATAAAATTCGATAGTTATAGATTGACCAATGCAAAACCCAAAACATAAAATTCGATGGTTATAGATTGACCAATGCAAAACCTTTCAAATTCGATGGTTATAGATTGACCAATGCAAAACCTTTCTTCTACTCCAGAATGGCAGTCATTCTCCACAGTCATTCTCCACAAGCTGTTGAAAGTCAAAGACAGACCATCTACTGAAGTTGCCAATAAAATTAATAGTTATAGAATCAAATAAGGAGGGTATATGCTGAAGCCTATGATAAATCAGCATATTTAATATCAGCATTG
This sequence comes from Calamus simplicifolius, assembly GCA_900491605.1. Lineage (NCBI taxonomy): Eukaryota > Viridiplantae > Streptophyta > Magnoliopsida > Arecales > Arecaceae > Calamus > Calamus simplicifolius. Next base: position 128,021 of record UESW01002409.1, read on the forward strand.
CATGTTTGCATATACAACAAATTTGAAAATCTATCACTGATAGTGTGCAAATATGCAAAGGCACCCTCATTTAAGCAAATATTTCCATGAATCAAGGAGACATCAAAAGCAGCTTTATATTTGGAAACAAGTTAGTAATGAACTTCAGAATTGAAACTATAACTATTCTATGGGAAGATCAAAGAAGCCCAAACTAACTGGGACAACATAGGAAGTTTCCTTGGAAAATGAGCATAATCTGAAACTAATCAAATCAATGGAAGTTGCAATGTTTCAGATTGGCCTGGCTTAAGCTGAAACCCAGTAGATGGACCAACCTCAAGGCAGTCCAAACAGACACATCTACAATTTGGCATTCAGAACTCTAACCTAAGTTCAATTAAAGAGAGAGAAGCATTAAAGCTTCAAGCTTCCCTAACTATTAGGCTCCGTTAACCAACTCTCGATGGAAGGATTAGTGCTGGTTTGGCACCTCAAAACCCATACGATCTGGGTCCTCAGAGACCTCAAATCAAAGCCACCAAATAAATCCCAAGCCCCATATCTATTTCCAGCAACTTCACAAGATGATTACAAAATACAGCGTAGGGGGAAAAAAATCATAACTTTTGAAACCCAACTCAGTTTTGATCCTTTCAAAGGGTTATATAAAGAAGTAAAATCATTAGACTAAATTTAGAACAGCGAGAAAGAAAGGATCGAGAGTATCAACCCACCTCCATCCCATGGCGTATCATCAGGCCTGCAAATCCCTACCAAAAACCCATCAAAACCCAATTCAAAACAACCAAAAGAATAAAAATCGAAGCTTCATGAGTCTACCCAAAGATCACGGCGTCCCAGAGCATGATGTTGCTGTCATGCGGCGCTTCGCTGATCCCCGCCGGCGGATCCTGCTGCAGCCGCTTGAAATCCCTCATCAGCCGATGGAGCTAGGGTTAGGATTAGAAAAGCAGAGGAGGGGGAAGTGGGAAGAGGACAGGAGAAGCCCGAACAATCAAGCTCAAACCAAAAACCTGATGGCAGGAAGGACACTTACATCGAGCCAGAGATTGCCCGGGAGCCTTGCAAGGTAATCCGTGAGGGATTTGGGGGAAGGACACTTACGTCGAGGGATCTGGGGAAATCGGACTCTGCGAGCATGAATGAGATGACGGGGGCTCGAGAGGGTTTCTTCTTTCTTCTCTCGTAGCGGGGACCCAGGGTTTCTTCTTTCTTCTCTCGTAGCGATGGTCGAGAGGGAGAGGAGGAGGAAGAGGAGGAGGACGGGGAGGTCGTGGAGGTACTGATCGTCGCCATTGTTGGCATCCGGCGGGAGGGCGATGGGGTCGGTGGAGGAGAGGAGGGGCTGGGTTGAAGAGAGGGAGTTAGGGCACAGGCATAGGTCGGGTGGTGTTAAAGGGTTTTTTTTTCTTTTCCTACGGTTTTGATGAAAAAATATTTGGAGGATGCTTTTGCCTCCCAAAAAAAATTAAAAATTAAAATTAAAAAATAAAAAATTTCAAGCTTCCCCCCTGTGATTTTTAGTTTGCCGTACAAAAAAAAATTTAAAAAAAAATTATAGATAATTTTACCTTCAAAATAAAAATAACTTTATAAAAAAATTCTTAAAAGCATTTTTTATTGTATAAAATAAATAACAATAAAAAATAACAATAGTTATCAAATATATTTTTGTTATCAAAATTATAAAAAATAAAAATAATAATATGACCAATGATATTTTTTATTATAATTTTTAAAAATAAAAAGGAAGGAAAAGTCTTTTTGTAGCGAAATCCGATCCGAGCAAGCATGCCACGATATTTTCTTTTTCAACAAGTATTTTTGGTAAAATTACCTTGGCAAATATTTTGATTCCAAACCTTTTCCTACGAGTGTTTGAAAATCCTAGGAAAAGACTTCCAATTAAAAATTTTTTGTCCGATGCTTTTGCTTCCAACGATTTTTGGTCATATTATATGCAAAAAATAAAAAAATGATGATGATCAACGATTTTTGTTCTTACAAATTTTAAAAATAAAAAAATTATATTTTTTTAAAGAAATGACAACCATCCCAAACTACAGTCTTAGATGGATGTTCCATATTCTAACCACATGGACGGCAAGGATGCTTTACTAGACGGCGGTAATAATAAGCATGCTTATCATTTTCATTTTGTCAGCCACTCAAATAATTACGGGCAACATCATTATAAGGAAAAAAATAATTGCATATAGAATATAGCCCAACTGGACCCATCCAGATTAATTTTAATGGCAGCATGATCAAAACCGGATCTGAGACCCCACGAGGTTGGATGCCGAGGTTTTGCACCATCGGGCCTTGGAAGCTGGGATTTTGGATGGAGTATTATGGGATGGGAGGGGCATCCAACGGCCGGAACGAAGGGGCAAAGGCCGAAATCGCCGATGGGATAGAACGCAACCGTCGGATCGATCATCCCCGATCGGGATCATGGCTTGGATTGATCGCAACCGTCAGATTGTCTCCGATCGATGGATCACAATCGTCAGATCGATTATCGCCGATCGGGATCATGGCTTAGATCGATCGTAGACGTCGGATCGTCTCTGATCGGATTGATCACAACGATCGGATCGATAATCGCCGATCGAAATCATAGCTTGGATCGATCGCAACCATCGGATCATCTCCGATCGGATGGATCGCAACCGTCGGATCGATCATTATCGATCAGAATCATGGCATGGATCGATTGCAACCGTCGGATCATCTCCGATCGGATCGATCACAACCGTCGGATCGATTATCGTCGAATAAGATCATGGCTTGGATCGATCGCAACCATCGAATTATCTTCGATCGGATTGATCTCAATGGTCCGATCGATCATTGCCGATCGGGATCATAGCTTGGATCGATCGCAACCGTCGGATCATCGCCGATGGGATAGATCGCAACCATCGGATCGATCATCCCCAATCGGGATCATGGCTTAGATCGATCGCAACCGTCAGATTGTCTCTGATCGGATGGATCGCAACTGTTGGATTGATCATCGCCGATCGGGATCATGGCTTGGATCGATCGCAACCATCATATCTTCTCCGATCGGATGGATTGCAACCATCGGATCGATCATTGCCGATCGGGATCATGGCTTGGATCGATCACAGCCGTCGGATCGTCTCCGATCGGATTGATCACAATGGTCGGATCGAACGATCATGGCTTGGATCGATCGCAATCGTCGGATCATCTGCGATCGGATTGATCGCAACGGTCCAATCGATCATCGCTGATTGGGATCATAGCTTGGATCGATCGCAACTGTCGGATCATCGCCGATGGGATAGATCGCAACCGTCGGATCGATCATCCCCGATCGGGATCATGGCTTAGATCGATCGCAATCGTCAGATTGTCTCCGATCCGATGGATCGCAACTGTTGGATTGATCATCGCCGATCGAGATCATGGCTTGGATCGATCGCAACCGTCGGATCTTCTCCAATCGGATGGATTGCAACCATCGGATCGATCATTGCCGATCGGGATCATGGCTTGGATCGATCGCAGCCGTCGGATCGTCTTCGATCGGATTGATCACAACGATCGAATCGATAATCGCCGATCGGATCATGGCTTGGATCGATCGCAACCATTGGATCGTCTCCGATCGGATGGATCGCAACCGTCGAATCGATCATCGACGATCGAGTTCATGGTTTGGATCGATCGCAACCGTCGGATCGTCTTCGATCGGATTGATCGCAATGGTCCGATCGATCATCGCCGATCGAGATCATAGCTTGGATCGATCGCAACTGTCGGATCATCGCCAATGGGATAGATCGCAACCGTCGGTTCGATCATCCCCGATCGGGATCAAGGCTTAGATCGATCGCAACCGTCGGATCGTCTCCGATCGGATGGATCGCAACCATCGGATCAATCATTGCCGATCGAGATCATGGCTTAGATCGATCGCAGCCGTTGGATCGTCTCCGATCAGATTGATCATAATGTTCGGATCGATAATCGTCGATCGGGATCATGGCTTGGATCGATTGCAATCGTCAGATCGTCTCCGATCGGATGGATCGCAACCGTCAGATCGATCATCGCCGATCGGGATCATGGCTTGGATCGATCGCAACCGTCAGATAGTCTCCGATCGGATTGATCGCAACCGTTGGATCGATCATCGCTGATCATGATCATGGCATGGATCGATCGCAACCGTCGGATCATCTCCGATGATCATCGCCGATCGGGATCATAGCTTGGATCGATCGCAACTGTTGGATCATCTCCGATCGGATTGATTGCAACGGTCCGATCGATCATCGCCGATCGGGATCATAGCTTGGATCGATCGCAACCATCGGATCATCACCGATGGGATAGATTGCAACCGTCGGATCGATCATCCCTGATCGGGATCATGGCTTAGATCGATCGCAACCATTGGATTGTCTCCGATCGGATGGATCTCAACTGTTGGATTTATCATCGCCGATCGGGATCATGGCTTGGATCGATCGCAACCGTCGGATCTTCTCCGATCGGATGGATTGCAACCGTCGGATCGATCATTGCCGATCGGGATCATGGCTTGGATCGATCGCAGCCATCGGATCGTCTTCGATCGGATTGATCGCAACGGTCGGATCGATAATCGCCGATCGGGATCATGGCTTGGATCGATCGCAACCGTCGGATTGATCATCGCCGATCGAGTTCATGGTTTGGATCGATCGCAACCGTCGGATCGTCTTCGATCGGATTGATCATAATGGTCCGATCGATCATCGCCGATCGGGATCATACCTTGGATCGATCGCAACTGTCGGATCATTGCCGATGGGATAGATCGCAACCGTCGGTTCGATCATCCTCGATCGGGATCATGTCTTAGATTGATCGCAACTGTCGATCGTCTCCGATTGGATGGATCGCAACCATTGGATCGATCATCGCCGATCGAGATCATGGCTTGGATCGATCGCAGCCATCGGATCGTCTCTGATCGGATTGATCGCAACGTTCGGATCGATAATTGCCGATCGGGATCATGGCTTGGATCGATCGCAACCGTCGTATCGTCTCCGATCGGATGGATCGCAACCGTCAGATCGATCATCACCGATTGGGATCATGGCTTGGATCGATCACAGTGTGCACCTAGGCACAGCCCATCAGCACGGCCCATTCTGAGTCGTTTTGGCACGGCCCATCAGCACGGCCCTAATGGGCCGTGCCAGGCACAGCCCGTGGCCCATTTCTTGATGGGTCACGGGCCGTGCCGAATTTGAATTTTTTGTTACCGGGCCGTGCCAGGCATGGCACGGCAATTTTTCTGGGACGATGGGCCTGGACCGTGCCGGGCACGGCCGGCCCCGCGCCCATGCCTATTCACTGGGAAAGGATTAGGTAAGCTCTGGATTGGGAGCTCACGGACGAAGGGAGGTGTAATGAGGGAAGTTGTGAATAATCGAAAAGGACCATGATAGAAAAAGTCTTTGTACAATAGACTCCGATGCACAAAGCGTGCAACAGGCTGGCCCCGACCACCTCATCTGCAGCATTGAATTGAATTTAATTAAATTCAATCAGCCGTCCTAGAGATCGGTAGCAGCAATTCACGAATGATATCCCTTCGTTCGCTGCATTGACTGCATTTGATTTCTAACAGCATTTTTTCTTTATTTTATAAAAAATAGATTTCATTTTCTATTTTTTTATCTTTACAAATTACGTTTGGTAATTAAATAGAAATAAAAATCACTTTTTTATTTCTTATATTTATTACAAAAATATATTTTAAAAGGATAACTAAAAAAAGATATATACATAATAATATTTTTATTTAATATTATATTGCATAATAATATTGATTATAATATATAATATATTCTATATTATTATAATAACTTTATAACAAGTTCTATATACATTATGTATTACAATATAAGATTAATAATTTTATTAACAATATGATAATACATAATAAATTATAGTATACTACAATATTATAATAAGTAATTATTTTGTTATATAAAAAATATTATATAATATATTTATTTTTTATGTATTATATATAAATACATATTTACTATATATAATATGTAAATAATAATATAGTATTAAAGAAACTATAGTAATATATTACTAAGAATATTATAATATACATGTTAACGATATAATAAATAACAATATAATTATAAATACAGTATAAGAAATAAATAGTTATATTGATATTTATAATTATTAATAATATCATAAAATATATTAATATAAATATAGTAAATATAAAATTTGATTTTAGGAAAGGTATACAACATTTTCCTACTATTTTCGAGAAAATCATAGTGAAAGGGTTGGATTTCTAAAAAAAATGTTTTTCCTACGATTTTTATTAAATTCGTAGGGAAAAGTTGGCTGTCTTTCCCTACAATTTTCGTGAAAATGTAGGTAAAAGCTTGCATACGTTCGCTCTGGAACCTTTCCCTACGATTTTTGTGAAAATCGTAGGGAAATACTTTTGATCTTTCCCTATGATTTTTTGAAAATCGTAGGGAAAATTTTTTTAGAAAAATAAAAAGTCTTTCCCTACGATTTTCAAAAAATCGTAGGGAAAGGCTCTAGATATTTCCTATGATTTTTTTGAAAATCGTAGGAAAAGATTTTTAAGAAAATTTTTGGAGGAAGATTTTGCCTTCAAAAATTTGTATAGCCTTTCCCTACGATTTTTAAAAAATCATAGGCAAAGGCTCCTGATATTTCCCTACGATTTTTTGAAAATCGTAGGGAAAGATTGTTTCAGAAAAAATTTTGGAGGGAGACGTTGGTTCCAAAAATTAGTATATCCTTTCCCTACGATTTTCAAAAAATCGTAGGTAAAGGTCCAACCTTTCCCTACGATTTTTTGAAAATCGTAGGTAAAGGTTTTAGCCTTTTCACTATGAAATCTTTAGCTATGATTTTTTTAAAAATCGTAGGGAAAGATATCTTTTGCCTACGATTTTAAAATCGTAGGTGCGAAAATCGTAGGCAAAAGTTATTTTTCTTGTAGTGGGAGAATCTTCTCCGCTTTTGCAAGCAACTATGGTTGAACTTTTATACTAGCATATTTCAATTAACAAACCTTAAACCAGTGGGAAAAAGAATGGTACACTCCACCCTCCTCAATGTATAAATACCTGCACCACCCAACAACACAGCCCATCACAAACACATACCAAACTCTAAATTGTCAAGCGCTGAATCTGTTAAAATATAATGCTGTGCTTGCTTTCTCTTATTTCACGTCTCTTTGGTTGCGTTGTTATCTAACGAATTATTCCCGCGTTACTTGCTATTGCTCGTGTGTAATAAAACTGATGGAGGTATTTCAATGTGTTCAAGTTTAACTTTTATGTAATTGATGAAGGGTAAAATTATCATTACATTATTGATCGCTCATATTGGTGATTAGGTCACAACCAATCCGAACACCCAGCTAGCCAGTTGGCATAACATCTTAGCGACGAAGCCAAATCACCTTTGACGAAGTCGGGTCACCCCGACAACCCGGACCACCTTTATACTTCGGCCATCTAAGCCGAGCTATTCCTCGGCCATCTGAGCCAAGCTATCTTATGCCTTGGCAACCCGAGCTATCCTTATGCCTCAGCAACCCGAGCTATCCTTATGCCTCGGCAACCCAGGTTATTCCTCGACTAAACCAAACCTAGACATTCAAAATATATCTGCGGAATCCGGTGCAGGAAAGTTCAAATTCATTATAACTGAACGAGATTCCAAGCATGGAATCATGCCCAGAAGTGGCCTATGTCTATATGGTCGCTGAATCCCAAGACACTAACTAGCTCTTCCAATCGTCGATCCTTTAACAGACAAGATACGGACCCTGCTGATCTCATAACAAACTTGATTCGAATCCTAACAGTTTTCAAACCCCATCCAGGGCACGTCCAAGAAATCAGGTGATCACCTATAAAAATCACAGCATTCCAACCTCTCAGGTACGCGCAAAAAAACTCTAAGACAACCCCCTTACGCATTCATTCCACTCACTGAATCTCACATTCCATTAGAGCTGTCATAAGAGCCTGGAGGAACAATTTCTCTGTGAGAGTCTTCTCCTCACATATGCTTACTGTGAATCTCCACTGACTAGGGCATCGAGGGTCCTCCGTAGAGGGCAACCCCCACAGCACCTTCTACATGCAGACTATCTTGCAGGTTCCACCCCGAGGCGACAAGATCGGCGTTCGGATCAGGAGCTGGAAGCACACCCAAGTCAGAGAATGGATTTCTGCGGTAACAGATTGGTGCTAGAGGAAGGGCCTCAAGTCCCGTAAACTTGTAATCCAGGAGATAAGACTCAAAAACCAGAGCAAAGCATCCTCTAATGGCCAATCGAAGAGAGTTACATCTAAAGCTCAGGACCAGACCTCCTCTCAAAGGCCTGATCCGATTAGCGGTGCAGCACCTCCGCTACCACCGCCACCTAAAATTCCTTCACCGTCGGCAACGGCGGTAACCCTGGACCAGTTCGCCACTCTGGTTCAGCAAGTCCAAGCATTGACCCAGTTGGTGCAGGGATTCCAGGCGATCCCTGGAGCTGCTATCCCTACTTCTCAACCTCGCAAGGAGGCTGCTGCCCCTGCCTCGCCAGCAATCTCCTATTCTGATCCGCCTGAGGCGGGATCGCGGCCACCGGCCCGCAAAGGCGAAGTTGGTGTTATAACGAGCTGGGGGGAAGAGCCCGCTCAGATCCAAACAGGTTCGCTCCCCCTCCCCGGTGTCTTCCCAGGATTCGACACCGCAGCAATCTTCTCCTTGCCCGATTCCTCACACCACTCTAGATGAAGGGATCAGATAGTAGATGCAGGAGATGCGGCAAGAGTGACGACGGGAGTTGAACGCTGCCAGGCAAGCTCCCCCATCCTAACCGAAAGCAGAGCAGGGCATCCTCTTCTCCGAGAGGATCATAAGGGAAGTGATTCCCCCTCATGTCATGCTCCCTATCATTGAGGCGTATCATGGATCCACCGATCCCAATGACCATCTCAGCAGCTTTAGATCCATCATGATGTTCCATGGGGCATCAGATGCGATCCTGTGTAGAGCCTTCCCCTCCACCTTAAGGGGATCTGCCCGGACCTGGTACAACAGCCTAAAGCCAAGTTCCATTGATTCTTTCGACGAGCTAAGCTCTGCTCATTAGCCAGTTTATTAGAAGCCATCGCCAGTGACGGAGATCCGACTCCCTCTCTGAGATCAAGCAGAGAGAGGGGGAGTCGCTGTAGAGTAACCTCGGCCGCTTCAACACGGCCCTCCTAAAAGTCGACCATCTTAACCACGAGGGGGCCATGTCCATCCTAGCCGGAGGAGTGCTCAAGGAAGGAGACTTTTACTTGGCTCTGGAGATGAATTACTCGAAGAGCCTTTCAGACATGATGTCCCTGGCGAACAAATACTCCAGAGTAGAAGAATCGAGGAGGTCAGCCCGGGCTGAGCAACTGAAGAAGAAAGAAGCAAAGGGCCCAGACAAGCAGCGGGCCCACCGCCATGCTAGCCCGCCTCGCCACCACAGGGCTCCTCCACCATCACCTCGGGACCAAACTCGGAGTCCGGCCCGAAGGTTCAACCGCTATACTCCCCTTACCGTGCCAAGAGCGCAGATCCTAATGGAGATCGAGCATCAGCTTCCTTAACCCCCTCCTCTTCGAGGCAATAGAGCTCAGAGGGACCCGGCCAAGTACTATCGCTTCCATCAGGATTACGGGCATGATACCGAGGACTGTTGGTAGCTCAAGAACGAGATCAAGCAATGAAGATAATCGCCAGCCTGAGCCTCACCAGCTCCCACTGCCAAATCCTCTAGTTATCGGCAATGTTAATGTGATAACGGTGGCCGAATCCCCATCTTCTTGGCCAGGCGAGGAGGAGAACCCACCGAAGAAAGCGGGTCGATGAGCTCACCTTCTCTGATGAAGATCTTGGGGAAGTATAGTACCCCCATGATGATGCTCAGGTTGTATCTTTAAATATGAACAATTACAATGTACACATGATTCTAGTTGATAGTGGAAGCTCTGTTAACGTTCTGTATTTTGATGCCTTTGTGAGGTTAAAATTTTAGGTAGAAAGCCTCCGACCGGTGGAGTCCACCCTAGTGGGCTTCATGGGTGACTCTATAATCCCTGAAGGAGTCATCACTCTGTCGGTCCGAGCCGGCACCTGGTCCCGTGTGGATACGGTGTTCATGGATTTCCTCGTGACCAAGCTCAGATCCCCCTACAATGCCATCCTCGGTAGACTAGGGCAAATCTCTCTTAAGGGAATCATTTCCATTCCCCATCTTGCCATGAAATTTTTCATCGAATGGGGAGTGGGGGTTGTTCGAGGAAGCCATATCATAGCTCGGCATTGCTTTGTTACTAACCTCCAATCCAGAAAGCCCAAGGTGGACGGGTTGGATGCCCGAGAAGATCTCGCCAAGCAACGAGGAGAGCCGGCTGAAGAACTGGAAGAGATACCACTTGACGAGGCTTGGCTCGACCGAACTATAAAGATTGGATTGCGACTAGAAGGAAAGCTCAACAAGAATTGATCGAGTTCCTTCAGAAGAATGCCGACATCTTCACCTGGTCTGCCTCAGATATGGTTGGATCACCCCAGACATCCTAGTCCACCGCCTTAGCATGGATGAAATGTTCAGGCCCATTAAGTAGAAGAAGAGGAGCTTCGCCCCAGAGCACCAAAAATCCATCGAGGAAGAGGTGGATAAGCTCATCAAAGCCAAGTTTATTCGGGAGGTTAGTTACCCCAACTGGCTGGCAAATGTGGTCATGGTGAAGAAGTCGAATGGCAAATGGAGGATCTGCATCGACTTCACTGACCTCAATAAGGCTTGTCCAAAAGATAGCTTCCCTCTTCCGCAAATTAACCAGCTCGTAGATTCAACTTCAGGGCATCAAATGCTAACCTTCATGGATGCCTATTCGGGCTACAACCAGATCTGAATGGCTCCCGAAGATGAAGAGAAAACTGCCTTCATCACCGACTGAGGTATTTATTGTTACCGAATTATGCCTTTCGGTTTGAAAAATATAGGTGCCACCTACCAAAGGCTGGTCAATAAAGTCTTCAAGGAGCAAATCGGTCAGAACATGGAGGTGTATGTTGATGACATGCTGGTAAAAAGCAAAGAGGCATCCCAGCACACTGAGGACCTTGCAGAGAGCTTCACTACACTTTGAAAATATCAGATGAAGCTCAATCCCATCAAATACGCCTTCGGAGTCAATTCCAAAAAATTCCTCGGCTTCATGGTTTCACAGTGAGGCATCGAGGCAAACCCTCAGAAAATCCAAGCCCTGCAACAAATGGCTCCGCCAGGGTCAGTTAAGGACGTGCAGCGCCTCACCGAGAGGTAGTAGCCCTCAGCCGCTTCATTGCTCAGTCGGCCAGAAATGCCTCTCCTTCTTCAAAGTGCTTCGGTTGGCCAAAAACTTTCAGTGGATCCCAGACTGAACCTGTACCTAGCAGTCTCTGAAAGCACTGTTGGCTCGGTGCTAATCAGAGAGGAGAACAGAGTCCAAACACCTACCTATTATGTCAGCAAGTTGCTCAAAGACGCTGAATCGAGGTATACTTGGGTCGAGAAGATGGTCCTGGCTCTAGTGACATCAGTCCGAAAGTTACGGCCATACTTCCAGATGCATACTGTCATCGTCCTGACCAACCAACCTCTCAAGGCAATTATATATCCATCATCTAGAAGCATCAGGAAGAATGACCAAATGGGCTATCGAGCTGAGTGAGCACGACATTCAATATCAGCCTCGTCCAGCCATTAAAGCCCAAGTTCTAGCAGACTTCCTCCTCGAATGCACCTTACCCGAAGATGGCTCTATTTTGGATACCCCCGGACAACCAAAGCCCATCACCCCATGGTTGCTTCACGCCAATGTATCCTCCAGCGCAGGCGGTTCTGGCGCCAGCCTAGTCCTCACTAGTCTGAAAGGCTCGACCTTTGAATATGGCATTCGCTTCTCCTTCCAGCCTCAAAATGAGGCAGAGTACGAAGCCTTACTCTCCGAACTCCGAATTACCTATGAGCTTAAAGTCAAGAAGTTGATTGCCTACACCGACTCCCAATTGTGGTCGGCCAGGTGCAGGGAGAATTTGAGGCTCGAGAGCTGAGTATGATTTGATATCTCCAAAAGGTGCACGATCTATCTTCCTATTTCGATAAATTCAAAATTATCCAGATCCCAAGGGCTAAAAATGCACGCGCCAACCTACTGTTCCACTTGGCGACTACGGAGTCAATGGATCTCGAGCAAAAATTCCACCTGGAAGTCCTAAAGAAGCCCAGCATTGTCATTGTTGATCACATGATGCAGGTTGACACCGAGCCATCCTGATGGACCCCCTGCACCAATACCTCAAAGAAGGGTTGTGCCCGCCGATAGAAAGGAAGCAAGGAAGTTGAAATTGCAATCATCTCATTACATTTTGATTGATGATCGGCTATATAAGTGATCCTTCTCCATGCCATTGCTCAAATGCCTCATCCATCAGAAGCCGATTATGCTCTTTGGGAGGTTCTTGAAGGCATATGTGGCAATCACCTGGCAATCGTGCTCTATGGCACAAAGTGCTATGCCAAGGATATTATTTTGCAAAAATAGGTATCATACCTCATGCTTATATTGATAATATTTTGCTTATGAAAGGACTAAAACATAATTTACTTAGTATTAGTAATTATGTGACAAAGGATTTAATGTTACATTTGAATCATCTCTATGCATTATTAAAATCCTGCTAATAAAAATATAAAATTTGTTGGTCAAAGGCATGGTAATGTATACATTATTAATTTAAATGATTTGCATGATCAAAATATTGATTTCCTAGTTGCTACAAACAATAAAACTGATAATAGTTGGTTATGCATCGTAGGCTAACTCATGCAAGCATGGATTTACTATCTAAATTAATTAAGAAGGATTTAGTATATGGTTTACCAAAACTTATTTTTGAATAAGATAAGATTTGTAATGCTTGTCAATTTGGAAAACAAACCCGAGCACCTTTTAAATCAAAGAATTTAGTTTCAACCACTAGACCTTTGGAGCTCTTGCATATGGATTTATTTGGTCCTACAAGAACAACTAGTCTAGGAGGAAAAAGATACGGTTTTGTTGTCATTGATGATTTCTCTCGCTTTACATGGGTTTTATTTCTATCTAGTAAAGACGAAGCATTTTCAGCATTTCAAAATTATTTAAAAGAATTACAAACAAAAGGAATTATTCTGTTTTGTTGATACGAAGTGATTATGGAAAAGAATTTAAAATAAATCTTTTGAAGAATTTTGTAATGAAAATGGAATTGAACATAATTTTTCTACACCAAGAACACACAACAAAATGAAGTAGTTAAAAGAAAGAATAGAACATTAGAGGAAATGGCACGTACCATATTGTGTGAAAGCAATCTTCCAAAATATTTTTGGGTAGAAGCTATCAACACTGTATATTATTTTTAAATCATGCATTAATTAGACCTGTTTTGAAAAAGACTCCTTATGAGCTTTGGAAAGAAAGAAAACCTAATATAAGTTACTTTCATGTTTTTGGATGCCGATGTTTTGTATTGAATAATGGAAAATCAAACTTTGATAAATTTGATGCTAAGTCTGATGAAGGAATATTTCTTGGTTATTCTTTACATAGTAGAGGTTTTAGAATATTCAATAAAAAGGTGTTAGTAGTTGAAGAATCAATTCATGTTATCTTTGATGAATCTAATGATCTTCCATCAAGGAAAGAAAAAGGTATAAATGATGCAGATGACATTGAAGATCAATTCAAGGACATCACACTGAAGGATAAGAATGACTTAGATACATAAAAGGTAAATGAAGAAGGGAACACTGACCTACCTGAAGCCTCACAAGTAATGTTGAATTAGAAAGAAGTTGGAGGTATGTTCTTAGTCACCCTAAATATCAAATTATTGGTGATCCTTCTCAAGGAGTTAGAACTAGATCATCATTTAGAGATGCTTGTAATAACTTAGCATTTGTATCTAAAATTGAACCTAAATGTTATGATGATGCTAAAGATGATGTTGATTGGATTAATGCCATGCATGAGGAACTTAACCAATTTGAAAGAAATAATGTTTGGACTCTTATTGAAAGACCTCATGATCATCAAATTATTGGAACTAAATGGGTTTATAGAAACAAATTAGATGAACATGATAATATAATTAGAAATAAGCAAGATTAGTAGCTAAGGGTTATAATCAAGAAGAGGGAATTGATTTTGATGAAACTTATGCCCCAGTTGCTAGATTAGAAGCTATTAGATTACTTCTTGCTTATTCTTGCTTTATGAATTTTAAATTGTATCAAATGGATGTTAAAAGCGTTGTCTTAAATGGATACATTGCTAAACAAGTTTTTGTGGAACAACCACTCAGCTTTGAAAATCACTTGTTTCCAAACCACGTTTTCAAATTGAACAAAGCTTTGTATGGTTTGAAACAAGCGCCCCGAGCGTGGTATGAAAGATTAAGCAAATTCTTAATTAGTAATGATTTCATTCGAGGAACTATGGATACAACTTTATTTATTAAAAGAAAACAAAGATATATTAATTATTCAAATCTATGTTGATGATATCATATTTGGTGCCACTAATGATTCTTTGTGCAAGGACTTTGCTAAGCTTATGCAGGAAGAGTTCGAGATGAGTATGATGGGAGAGCTGAACTACTTTCTTGGACTACAAATTAAACAAAGCAAAGATGGGATCTTCATAAGCCAATCCAAATATACCAAAGAAATGATCAAGAAGTTTGGCATGGAGACATCCAAGAGTATCGGTACTCCTATGAGCTCATCATGTAGACTTGAATCCTATAATTATGAAAAGTCTGTTGATTTAAAATTATATAGAGGCATGATTGGATCATTATTATATTTAACTGCTAGTAGGCCAGATATTTTATTCAGTGTTTGCATGTGTGCAAGATATCAAGCCAATCCTAAAGAATCACACTTGCTTGCTGTTAAAAGAATATTTAAATATTTAAATGGAACAAAAAATTTAGGTATATGGTATGACAAAATCTAGTATTGACTTAATAGGCTACACTGATTCAGACTTTACTGGATGTATATTAGATAGGAAATCCAACTAGAACTTGCCTGTTTTTAGGTGTTAACTTAATTTCATGGTTTAACAAAAAGCAAACTTCAGTAGCAGCGTCTATGGCCGAGGCCGAATACGTTGCAGCTGGAAGTTGCTGTGCTCAAATCTTATGGATTAAGCAACAGCTAGAAGATTATTGTATTAAACAAAAAGCCATACCTATAAAATGTGATAATACAAGTGCAAAAAGTTTAACCAAAAATCCTATTCAACATTCAGAATAGAACATATTGAAATTAGACATCATTTCATTAGAGATCACGTAAATAATGAAAATGTTGTTATTGAATTTTAAATACTGAAAATCAAATTGCTGATATTTTCACTAGCCTCTTGATGAAACAAAATTTTATGAAATTAGAAGAGAATGGGGATGTTTGATCCAACCATTTAATGAATCAATTAATGAATTGACATAATTCATGACATCTTTAAATCACATCAATTAAAAGGGATATCGTATCAAATTAAATACTGTGAGTTTTAAGTCTTTTCATCTTTATGAAAGTCCACTTCCATTAATTTAGCCACCAACCGGACATTTGCAAGCTTTTTCATTTTATTGATGGCAGTTAACTGACCAGGCAACCAAACAGTCACCTGCAGCTAACCATCAAGCTCTCTCCCTATATAACCTTTTTCAATCCAACCGATTCTTCACTTCAAGCCATCTCCCTCAACCGATCGTCCTCTCCTTCTCTCATTCTCATCCTCTCTTCATTCCATCAATCCTTCTATCAATCTTCTTCCATTCACTCCTTTTATCAATCCATCTTGAAGATAGTTGATGGCTCCCAAGAAGAAGGCAATGCAAGAGATGACGATTGTGCTGATCTTCCTCGGAAGTCTACTACTTCTTCATCCCATATCAACTCTCTTCTTGCTTCTAAATCTTTCGCTCATGGAAGGTTAGTTGATTTTAACTTCTTAGAACAAGAAGGTTTTAAAATTGAAAAACTATTAGTTAATCAAGGTTGGGATAAGCTTCTATCTACCAAGAGATCTATTTATCCTGAGCTTATTAAGGAATTTTATGAAAACAAATCTTTTGGTAGTGGAACTATTTCTTCCTTCATGAAAAAGACTAAAATCGACCTAGACTGCAAAACGTTAGGTTATGCTCTAAATATTCCATCTAATGGTTTCTTAGAAGTCCTTCCTAGTGAACGTGGATATAAAATAGGTTTAATCCTTAATATTGATGATAATAAAGCTGGTAATATTGAAACTCTAGATACAAACATGTTATCTGTAGAAAATAGATTATTCCACAGTATCATCGCCAAAATCCTTACCCCACGAGCTGGTTCATTTAATGTTGTAAATGATAGGGACATATGTTTAATGTATGACATCTTAATAGAAGACCCTGTTGATCTACCTCAGCTAATGATGATCGTAATGAAAGAATCTCTATCTAGATCTAAGGCTGCATTGCCCTACGGAATGTTTCTTACTTACATATTTGAGTTTTTCAATATTAAGCTTAAGAGAGAAACTGCAGTGGCATTACGTCACTCTGACGTATTTAATGCGCACTCACTGCACTGTATGGACTTTGCCAAACGGGATGGTATTTGGTTAAAGGTCAGATCAAGATCTGGTCAGTCTAGTATGCCGCCGCCAAATGACTCAATCCGCTTGTTCTCCTCAGAACTTCTTCAACTTTGACTTCAACCAACCAAATCCTTACCTTGCTGCTATGACTGCTGACCAAAATCCATTTCTATCTGATCCACCCAATATGAATGCTTTGGACCTTCTGATCAAAATGACAATCCTGCTCCTCTTCCTATCGTTCGTCTATGTAATGATCAAATCCATATTATCAGTGAATTGACCCTTGCCACTTCTAGTCGAAGCTCTGGAGACAGTGTTTCTTCTATCAATGATCAGACTCTTGTATCACATATTTCTTCTGTATTTGAGACCATATCTCAGTTTAAAATTACTCTTAATCAACTTGTCCATGATGTAAACATTCTCAATGGAAGAGTTTTTCATTACAATGAATCTATCATGGACCGAATCCTAAAAGAGATAAATTTCCTAAAAGGTAAGCTTGAGAATTTTGAAACTAAGGCAGAGTAGGTAGAATACCAATGAGATCCAACGAGACCCAGACCCGAGATGCAACAAACGCTGTCGACCATTGGACCCCATCTCTCTCTAGGCTGAGTCATCTTATGGAGACTTACATCACTCTTACTGCGCCTCTGTGCCTGATGCTTCTTATTCTCCGCACCTCTGGATGCCGCCGACACAGCCTTCCTCCGACAAGCCTGGATCTTCAAACAAGCCAAATGTTTCTTCAGTGCATATTTCTTCTTCAGATGATGACAAGTGATTATGTTTGACTTATGTAGTAAAAGTACTTGGTATCGTTTATGTAATGCATGTTTATGACTATGTTTTATGACTTGCAACCATGATATGTAATATTGTCTTTACTCTATTTTGTAATGATCTGAATGGCTGCTCTAATTATGTATGGATAATGACATCTCCTTGATATGTTATGCTTAAATTTATTGCAAGACTCTTCAAACTTCTTTTTGATTAATGACAAAAAGGGAGAGAAGAATATTGTATACATTAAGGAATGGAGTAAAAAAATAATTTCATATATTCAAGGGGAGAAATTACTTATTCAAATTGACAGGGGGAGAAAGTAATGTTTTTCTGATTATACTCCTGACTATTTATTAAACTTCCTATATGTGCTTCTTTCATGCTTAAGTGTTTTGTCATCATCAAAAAGGGAGAGATTGTTGACCCAGATTGGTTTTGATGATTCCAAAACTATTAGGTAACTCTAAGCTTAATACAGGGAAGTTCGGTCACCTTGCAAGTAAGTATCTTCGTGCAAAATTGATTGATAAGAGAGTACTTCATTCTATTTTGCCTTAGATAAATTTATTGGCTTGGGAGTTAACTGGTTAGCTAACTTGTTATTCCATTTAACTAGCTGGCACGCCTTTCAGCTAACTGGTAAGTTGTCTCTGTAACATTGGCCGAATAGTTGTTTATTTAAGCTAGCTGGAGTTCTTTCAGGTAACTAAGGTGCTCATCACTATTGCTGGCCGAACGTCCTCCAATTTTAGCTAGCTGGTTAGCTAGCTTGGGATGCCTTGGAGCTAACTGGATTTCATTTTAGCTAGCTACCATTGCCTGTTAACATTCTAGCCGAATGCTATTTATTTTTAGCTAACAGTTGATAGCTACTGGATCTCCTAGCTAGCTGGCATATCTTGTTAGCTAACTGCTTTGACTTGGAGCTAACTGCTTAGCTAACTAGTTTTCATAGGTAAGCTTCAGGTCTGAGCTATCAAATTTAGTTAGCTGGAGAGCTAACTCCCTCTCTCTTTGGCCGTTTGAATGATTTCTTTAGTTAACTGGAGAGCTAGCTATATGGTGGTTAGCTAACTAGAAAGCTAGCTGTTTATCCTGCCGCATGGTTGCCTTTTTGTTCAGTTAGCTAGTTAGCTAACTAGCTTGGGCGATCTCTCTATTGCTTTTCTCCTTAGTTAGCTGGAGAGCTAACTTTTTTGGATGGGCTCTTTGTTGTTTTTGAACTTAGTTAGCTAATGAGCTAACTAACTTTTCTTTTGTTAGCTGTTGAGCTAATTCCCATTCTCTGTGTTTCCTGCAAGCCGTGAGCCATCATTTTTTAGTTAGCTAGGGAGCTAACTACCATAGCTTGCTCCTGTTTCCTCTGCCGTTTGATTTGCTTTTAGTTAGCTGAAGAGCTAACTATCTTTTGTTTAGTTAGCTGCTGAGCTAACTAAGCACTCTGCACTTTTTGCTCTTGGCCGATTTGCTTTATTGTTAGTAGCTAGGAAGCTAACTATAAATTGTTTAGCCGCCTAAGGAGCTACCTATCTAAACGATTTCTTTGCCGTGGCCTCTCTTGTGAGCTAGCTGACTAGCTAGCTGGGATTTCCTGCTTACCTCTTGGCCGATTGCATTCAAGTCTTCAGCTACCTGGAGTTATTTTCAGTCAACTACTGCCTGAGTACTTGAGCTTGCTCTTTCTCTCTTACTCTCTCTCTATTTCTATTTTCAGCTACATTTAACTTTTGATTTTTTGAATTGTTTCAGGGTTCTTCCTTCCTCAAATGGAGATCTGCATTCAATGCTTAAGGGAAACATTTTATAATGATTATATTTTCTTCCTGTTTTTATTTCATTTGTTCCTAATATATCTAATGGATATCTTTTTTGTTGGATCATTATAAATAGCTTTGATTAGAAGCACACTATGATGATTTTTGAAAAAGAGATTACAAGAGGAAGAAATCCAAGAAAAGAGTTTTTACTGCATATTGTTGAGTGGTTGATAAGGGAGTTGCTGTGCATTCAAGTTTATTCATTGCTCCAAAAAGTCGTCAGATCATTGAAGTTTTTCAAAGCAATCAAGGCTTCAGCTACTTCGACCTCATTCATTTATTGCTGAAATTATTGCTTCAAAAGTTATAAAGTATACTCTGAATATTTGCTCATTGTAGGAGCTTCTCTTTATTATTCTCTGATTATTTTGTAAGAGGGTTAGTGTTAACCCTTGATTATTGTTGGCTTCTTGTAACGTGAAACAAGAGGACTAGCCTGGTTTGACTAGGGGTTTTTGGCTGCCTTGTATATAAACAAGAAGGCTAGCCAGGAAAGGCTAGAGGTTGTAATCGTTGTGATACGATTAGTGGAATTCCCAAAGGTTTTGGGGAGTGGATGTAGGTGCTAAGTTTGGCACCGAACCACTATATACTCCTGTGTGTTTGTGGTTGTTTGATTCTCTATTGTTATTATTCTGTGCACCCCACTTCGCCGCTGCAAATCAAAATTAGGGTTTAAGCACATATCATAGTCAATTTTTAATAACCCAATTCACCCTCCTCTTGGGTTGCTACATCTAGGCAACAACTTGCACATTCTTTTTTATAATTTATAAAATTAGATCTTATTTTTTAAAGTCTTATAAAAACTTTTAAATTCATCTTTCAAGTGTCCTAAGAAACCATCATGTATTGAATGTGGCTATTATGTCATCATGTATATGAAGGAGATTATTGAGAATCGTATCATTTCAACTAATGAAAAGGTATTATTGCATAGTACTTTTTTATGGTTTTAGATTGTTGTGTTATGTGTCATTTAGTGCTCTTTTCTGAATAACTTATGTGTATATATGTAGTTTGCTTAGAAGAAAACTTATAAACAAGAAGATATCGACATTATGCATGGAGAATGGGTCAAGTACTTGCAAGCTTTCATTTGAAAAAAATTGGCACTAAATGTATTTGATATTAAAAATGTATTGAAGAAAATTGGATGTTTTAATTCAATATATTTGAGATTTTTTGAAATATGTTTGTATGATGATAGTATTGGATATTTATATGACAGTATTGATATTTCAATTCAATATTTTTAGAATTTTTTTGGAATGTTTGTATGACAGGATATTATTCTACGTTTTCAATATCATAATGTAGTCTAAATGTACATAATAGACTATATTTTGATGAAAACGTAGTCTAAATGTATTTAAAGACTATGATTTTTTGACCTTTAACTGCAATTTATGATAATAAATGTATTCTAAACGTATATAAAGACTACATTTTTTGACTTTTAACTATAATTTATGGTAATAAATGTAGTCTAAATGTATTTAAAGACTACATTTTTTTACTTTTAACTACACGTTTTAAACCAGGGACTTTTAACTACGCTTAAATATTTAAGACTACTACTTTTTAAAATCATTTTAACTGTAGTCTATATATAAAGACTATGTTTTTTAGACGTAGTCTAATTAAATTTCTGTAGTAGTGAAGGCAAAATAATTTTGTCGAGGGTGCTATAATAAATAACAAGAAAAAAACCATAAGAAAGGTCAAACTTCAAGTGTTGATACTCTACAAATAACAACAAAAACAAAGATGGAGGCTCAAATAGAAATTATCATCCTTGTCAATATTGTAAGAAAAAAGGGCATCCACCTTTGATATGTTGGTGGATACTAGATGCGAACTGTAACAAATGCAATCAGCTTGGACATGAAGCGTGATTTGCAAAGCAATGTCCAGAAGCAAGGAGAAGCCCATGTAGCTGATCAGGACGAAGAAGACCAAATGTTTGTTGCAACATGTTTTTCAACTGTAATTTCTTCTGAAAGTTGGCCGATTGATAGTGGTTGCACAAACCACATGACATTGGATAAAATTCTCTTCAAGGAGTTGAAGTTTTCAAAAGTTACGAAGGCCAGAATAGGCAATGGTGGCTATCTTCCTGCAAATGGGATTCAAACTGTTGCAACCACAACTAGCTCAGGTACAAAAATAATTTCTTATGTTCTTTACATACATGACATTGATCAAAATTTACTGAGTCTTGGCTAGCTATTGGAGAAAGGATTTAAAGTATCCTTTGAAAATCTCCACTATCTCATTTTTGACACAACTGAAAAAAAAAATTTAGGATTAAAATTAGAGGTAAAAGCTTCTCATATGACCCAATGGAGGAGTAGATAGCTTATTTTAATAAAGTCAGCAGCACAAAAATTTGGCATAAGAGGCTTGGCCATTGTCACCATCAAAGGATGCTGAAATTACAGAAGAATGACATGACAAGAGGTCTAACAGAGCTTGATGATAATCTGTCAAATTGTATTGCTTGTCAATTTAGTAAGCAAAAAAGGTTGCCATTTCCCAAATCAACTTGGAGAGCTTCTCATAAGCTGCAACTCATTCACACAGATGTTGTAGGATCACAAAAAACATCATTACAAGATAGCCTTTCTACATTCTTTTCATTGATGATTTCACAAGAATGTACTGGATTTTTTTCTTCAAATTCTAGTTCGAAGTTGCTGGTGTATTTTGGAAGTTCAAAAAAATGGTAGAAAATCAAAGTGGCTACAGGATTCAGTTTTTGAGGTTTGATAACGGAAAAGAACACACTTCAACAAAATTTAATTTATTTTGTGAAGAAGCTGGCATTGAACATTAGCTTACTATTCCATACACTTCAGAGCAAAATGGAGTTAGTGAGAGGAGGAACAAATCAATAATGGAGATGACCAGATGTATGTTGCATGAGAAGGAATTGCCAAAAACCTTTTGGGTTGAAGCAACCAATACAACAATGTTTTTTGCAAAATAGACTTCCAACCAAGGCTTTGTAAGACACAACTCCATTTGAAGCTTGGTATGTATGGGTATAAACCTTCAATGAACTTTCTTAAAGTATTTGGTTGTATATGTTTTGTTCATGTGCCATAGGTTAAGCATGACAAGCTTGACAAAAAGGCAATTTCAGGCATCTTTGTGGGTTATAATTCAGTTTCTAAGGCCTACAAAGTGTATCATCCTCAAACAGAAAAAATGATGATTAGTAGAGATGTACATTTCAATGAGGATGAGCAATGGGATAGGAAGAACCTATAAAAAAATGATGATCTTATACAAGAACCAAAAGGTGATCCTCCTAGAAGGAAAATAGCAGATCAATGAAGAGACGGGCTAGAAGATGATCCTCCAATCAGAGGTACAAAGCTACTTTCAAACATCTCTATGCAAGGTGTAATGTAGCAATTTGCGAACTTGATGGTCCTAAAGAAGCATTAAAGGATCCAAAATGAAGGAGGGCAATGTAGGAGGAGTTGTCAATGATAGAAAAAAAATAAAACTTGGGAGTTGATTGAAAGGCCTAAAGAAAGAAAAGTCATTGGCGTAAAATGGGTGTTCAGAACAAAACTAAATTTAGATCATTTCATCAATAAATACAAGGCCAGACTCATTGTTAAAGGGTATATGCTCTAATTTATGGTGTTGATTATTCTGACACCTTTGCTTCTATTGCAACATTAGATACAATCAGGTTATTGCTGATAGTGTTAGCACAAGAGGGCTAGAAAATGTTTCAGCTAGATGTTAAATCATCTTTTTTTAATGGCATATTGCAAGAGGAGATATACATTGAGCAACCAGATGGATTTGTCAAGCAAGGTGAAGAAGTCAAGGTCTACCTACTAAAAAAGTCTCTTTATGGCCTAAAGCAAGCACCAAGAGCTTGGTACAACAGAATAAATGCTCACTTGCTAAGCTTTGGTTTTGTTAAAAGCCTGTCAAAAGTCACTCTTTATGTAAAACAAAAGGATGATATTTTCATTGTGTCTCTTTATGTTGATGATCTTTTAGTGATAGAAAATAATACAAGGCTAATTGAAGAGTTTAAACAAGAAATGATGCAGGTCTTTGAAATGACAAATCTTGGTCTCATGACTTATTTTCTTGGAATGGAGGTCAAGCAAGGTAAAAACGAGGTGTTCTTTTGTCGAAAGAAATATGCAAAGAAAATCCTGAAGAAATTTCAGATGGAGGAATGCAAGGTAGTGAGCACACCAATGAATCAAATTAAAGGAGAAATGGAGTAAGGAAGATGGAGATGATAAAACTGATAAAGGTTATTATAAGAGCTTGATTGAATGCTTAATGTATATCACAGTAACAAGGCCTGATATTTTTTTTCTGTAAGTTGGTTATCTCAATTTATGAATTATACTAGTGAAGTACATTTAAGAGTAGCAAAAAAAATATTGAGGTACATCCAAGGCACTGTTAACTATGGTGTCAAGTTTGAAAAGTATCAAAACTTCAAGTTGTATGGGTTCTCGGATAGTGATTGGGCCAGATCCGTTGATGATATGAAAAGCACTTTAGGATATTGTTTCAGTCTAGGCTCAAGAATTTTCTCATGGTGTTCCAAAAAGCAAGAAATTATAGCATATTCCACTGCAGAAGCTGAATTTATAGCAGCAACAACAGCTACAAATCAAGATTTATGGCTGAAAAAAAATTTATGATACTTACATATGAAGCAAAAAGAAAGAATTGAGATTTTTGTCGACAACCAGGCAGCTATTGTAATCTCAAACAATCCAGTGTTTCATGGGAAGAGCAAGCATTTCAACATTAAGTTCTATTTTTTGAGGGAAGTGCAACAAAATGGAGATGTAACTTTAGTCTATAGCAAGTTTAAAGACCAGCTAGCATATGTTAAAATATAATGGTTGTTAGTTTTTAGTATTTCATTTTATTTTATGTTTAGTCTTTGTTGGGTTTTATATAATGGGCCTATTTTATTATGCTTTGGTGTGGTAGCCTCATATGGATAAGATCATAAGAGGCATTATGTTTATCCGTAGAACCAAGAAACAATATTTATATGGTGATGTGCTTAATGAAAATATAGATCTATTTTTTTTCTTGAGAAAAAACCTTTTCTCTACCCTGATTTCTCTTTCAAAAAAATCTGTGTTGGAAACAATCCCAATAAAAATTGGTATCAGAGCCTGGTTCTCTGATTCTACTGGATCGAAAGCAAAGTCATGAAAAAAATCCAAACAAAGGATTCATGACCTTCTCCGACTTCTTTCTTGTCGCTGCCTTCACCACCTACGATGGTCTTGATCGTGCCCTCCACCGTCTCAACGCGGAGCTTTGTGCAGCCTCTATTGCTGTTCTGATCTCATCCCGATCGATTGGAGACGAAATCGCTGAAAAGAAGGCCAGCAAAGCCGAAGCAGCCTAGAAGCGTGCGAGAAATAGGAGATTATTAATATTTTTTGGCTTTCTTTGTTCCATTGCCAAGATTCCCTTGGAATAGACGCTGGCTCAAGAAACGAAGGCATGAATTTTTATGGGTTAAAGAAAAAGTTGAAGTAACATGAAGGAAGGCCATTCCAAATTTTCCCTTTTTGCCTGTATTGCGTCTTCTTTTGACAAGCCATTATTTCAATCTAATCGGAAATCACTCAATAGAACAACAAACAAAACAACAAGAGGAAGATAAAAAGGGAGCGAGCAAAGGATAATTCCATCGCTGAGATCCGCTAAGATCTTTTTTTTTTAGTAGAAAGAATTTATATTTTAAGTCTATGAAAAAAAGAAATTCTAAATAAAGAAAATTTGCTGGTGTGATTCATGAAACCTCAAATAATATTGGTATGAATATCAACCAACCTTCTATTTCTATTTTTGATGAAAAAATTATGATTGTTGGAGCATCAAGATGAAGATCCTTTTTATTTCACAAGAAGTATGAGATTTAGTAAAGAATAGGTACAAAGAGCCAGTTAATCCAACAAATCATCAAAAGAAGCAACTGAAGGATTACAAAAGAATGATGCCAAAGCCCTTTTCTTTATCCAACAAGCTATGTCTGAGAAGCTTTTTTTCAGAATCATTAGAGCCACCAAATCAAAGGAGGCATGTGACATTTTGCAAAAGAATTTTAAGGCAACATCAAGGTGAGAGCTATAAAACTTTAAACTCTAAGAAGAGAGTTATATAATTTGAGAATGCAAGAAAATAAAAAATTAAAGGATTACTTCTTCAAAATTATGGAGACTGTTATCAAATGAAGAGCTATGGTAAAACTATCACCGAGCAAAGAATATGTGAGAAAATTTTGGTTAGTTTATCTCCAAAATTTGATACAATAGTTACAATTATTGAAGAATCTAAAGATCTTTCTGTTCTAAGTGTTCATGAATTGATGGGATCTCTTGAAACTCATAAGCAAAGATTGTTTAGGCATAAAGAATCATCAATTGAAAGTGCCTTTCAATCTAAACTCAAAGTGGTTAATAAAAATTCTCAAAAAGAATCATCTAGTCATGTTCCTATCAAAAGAGAGTCATTCAAAGGTGAAAACCAGAGTAGAGAAAGAGAAAGAAATATGAAAGAAAGAGGTAGAGAAATGCAAACAAAAAAATAATGTACGGTATCTTGATAGTGGGTGTAGCAATCACATGATTGGTGACAAATATATTTTTATGGACATTGACAGTTCTTCAATCTCACAAGTAAAGATGGGAAATGGTGTTCTAGTCCAAGTAAAAGGAAAAGGCACAATTGCAATCAATACCAAGAAAGAAAGAAAATTCATTCATGATGTTTTACTTGTTCTAGACTTGAAGCAGAATCTTTTAAGTGTTGGACAATTGATTGAGCATGGGCACATGGTATACTTTGAAGATAATGTTTGCAAGTTATATGACAGAGGAATGAAAAAGCAACTTATGACAAATATCAAGATGGAGAAAAATAGAAGTTTTTCTCTTATTTTGCACTATGCAAAGGATGCTGCATGGAAGATGAAAGTAAATGATGAGTCATTGTTATGGCACAAAAGGTTTAGGCACTTAAACTTTTAAAACTTAAAAAATTTACATAAAAAAAATATGGTGTATGGTCTACCAACAATACATAGTAAGGAAGAATCCTGTGAAGGATGTGCACATAGAAAACAGCATAGAAAGGCATTTCCAAAAGAGTGTGTATGGAGAGCCAAAGCACCATTGGAGCTTATTCATACTGACATATGTACCTATGAAAACTCCTTCTCATACAGGTAACATCTTTTTCATTATTTTTATTGATGACTATTCAAGGATGACATGGGTATATTTTATGAGACATAAATCAGAGGCATTTCTTATCTTTAAGAAGTTTAAAAATTTTGTGGAAAGACAAAGTGGGCATTATATCAAGGTGCTGAGAAGTCATAGAGGTGGTGAATACAATTCAAATGAATTTAAAAAGTTTTGTAAAGATAATGGTGTACAAAGACAATTGACTGTTGGCTATGCACCAGAGCAAAATGGAGTTGCAGAAAGAAAGAATCGTACTATTGTTAAGATATCTAGATCTATGCTCAAAGACAAAGGCCTTTCAAATTTTTATTGGGCAGAAATAGTGAATACAGTAGTGTATCTGATGAATAGATGTCCTGCAAAAGCTTTTCAGAATATAATACTATTTGAAGCCTGATATGGTAGAAAGCCTTCAGTGAAGCATTTCAAAATTTTTGGATGTGTGTGCTATGCACATATTCCAAAGGAAAGGAGATATAAACTTGATGAAGTAGGTAAAAAATATATCTTTATTGGATAGAGTTCTAAATCAAAAGGTTATATACTTTTCAGCTTGAAGCAAAATCAAATGATCATAAGAAGAAATGTTATTTTTAATGAAAAGGTTGCTTAGGATTGGAAGGAAAAGAAAGTTGAAAAAAATATTATTCCTCTTGATGAAGAAATTCATGATGCTCAAATAAAGAAAATAAGGTTGAAGGTTCACCATAAACTTCTTCAAGTGTAAGTCCGTTTTTAACTTCAAGTTCAAGTCCATCTTCAAGTTCTACTCCTATAAAAATAAAAAAAGTTAAGCAACATTTATGCTTCTTGTAATTTTTGCTTGATTGAGCCTAAAACTTATGAAAATGCTACGCATGAAGAAGTATGAAATAAGACAATGCAAGAAGAAATTAATATGATTGAGAAGAATAAAACTTGAAAATTAGTGAAGAAACCAAGTGATAAGAAAGTCATTGGTTTGAAGTGGATCTACAAAATAAAACACAATCCGGATGGCACCATTCAAAGATGCAAAACAATATTGGTAGCAAAGGGATACTCTCAATTACCTGATATTAATTATCAAAAAACTTTTGCACATGTTGCTAGACATGATACAATTAGAACTCTTATTTCTATAGCAGCTCATAAAAGTTAGAAACTATACCAACTAGATGTAAAGTCAGCATTCTTGAATGGAATATTGGAAGAAAAAATTTATGTTGAACAACCTTAAGGCTTCATCATCAAAGGTCAAGAAAGTAAAGTATACAAGTTGAAGAAAGCATTGTATGGACTGAAGAAAGCACCTAGTGTATGGTACTCTCAAATTGATACCTACTTCAATGAGAAAGATTTCTTAAGAAGTCCAAGTGAATCAATACTTTATGTGAAGAAGCAAGATAATGATATTGTCTCTTTTTATGTTGATGATTTAATTATTACTGGTAACAATGAGAATACGATTTTAACTTTCAAAAGTAATATGATGAGAAAATATGAAATGAATGATATGGGGTTACTTTATTATTTTTTGGGAATTGAAATCAATCAAAAAAGATGGTATCTTTATTAGTCAAAAGAAGTATGTAGAAGGCATTCTCAAGAAATTTAAAATGAAAAATTACAATAGTACGGAAATACCTTTTGTGGTAAATGAGAAGTTGATAAAAGAAGATGAAAGTGGCGAAGCCAATGCACAACTATACAGAAACATTATTGAAAGTTTATTATATTAACAATTACAAGGCCAAACATAATGTTTGCATCAAGTTTACTTTCCAGATTTATGTAAAAGCCAAGTAATATTCACTTTGGATAAGAAAAAGAGTCTTGAGATTCATCAAAGGTACTAAAGATTATGGGATCATGCATGAAAGAAACAATGATGATATTATGAAGTTATTTTGGTTTTGTGATAGTGATTGGGTTGGAAGTATTGATGACATGAAAAGCACATCAGGTTATGTATTCTTTTATGGATTAGATGTCATATCTTGGGCATCCAAGAAGCAAGATACAGTGGCATTATCATCTTCTGAAGCAAAATATATTTTCATAACTTTGGCAGCACAACAAATAATTTGGTTGAGAAGAATACTTGAAATATGGGTGAGAAGCAAGAAGAAGCTACTACTCTGCTATGTGACAACAAATCTACTATTTCTATGACAAAGAATCCTATATATCACAGCCACACCAGCACATCAAAATTAAGTACTATTTTATTAGAGATGCGATAGAAGAAAAAGAAATTAAAGTCAAGTATGTGAAGACTGAAGACCAAATTGCAAACATCTTCATCAAGGCACTATCCAAAAAGAAATTCATTCACTGTAGAGATCTCATGAGTATCCAAGAACAACCATTAAAGGGGAGTGTTAAAATATAATGGTTGTTAGTTTTTAGTATTTTATTTTATTTTATTTTATTTTTTTGGGATTTTACATAATGGGCTTATTTTATTATGGTTTGGTGTGGTAGCCTCATATGGATAAGATCATAAGAAGTATTTTGTTTATCCATAGAACTAAGAAATAATATTTATATGGTGATGTGCTTAATAAAAATATAGATCTATTTTTCTTCTTGAGAGAAAACCTTTTTTCTACCTGATTTCTCTTCCAAAAATAATCTTTGTTGGAAACAATCCCAACAACAGACCTGTTTACAAAGCCATTTTCAGTCAACAAACTCGAACTTCTAAGGCAAAGAATTAGAGTGTGCAGTTCCTAAAGCAAGGAGGAGTGTTAAATATTTCCTTTATGGAATGTACGTGACAGTTGTTTTTTTTTAAATTTATGCTCCAAATATTTAAATAAATTTGCATAGTCAATTCTATTCCTATTCTAAAGGAATTTGTTTGATGTGCTGCGATTTTTATAATCATGACCAAGCTGA